>JAKJJM010039198.1:0-14018 GCA_021901965.1 Pipa carvalhoi
AGTGTTCAGAGAGAGATTGTTGTGTTTGCACCAAGAGGCCAGCCGGCTCACCTCGCTCCTATAGTGTGACTCATCATTGTTACTGATGAGGCCCACCACAGTTGGCGCAAGCACCAGAAATGCTAGAAATGTATTAGGTACTTGGTCAGGTATTTTCCTGTCAACAACTACTTGTTAAATGATAAAACTCTGGTTCTGTTAAACAGTTAAAGTCATCCTTATGCCCAGTGCTATAAAGGGAACATTTGTACTATCTGACTTATTTTGGGCATCAGCCAAGGGTATCAGAACCTTCTAAGTCTGACATATACATTACAACTTGTGATAGGTCTTCAGTTCATTTGTATAAATGTGTCTTTGCAGTTATACAGGAAAAGAAGCCTTTCAAAGAAAGGATTAATTGACTTTCGTCAAGTAAACAATAAACTGTAATAAGAAACATCTGTAAGATTGTAGCACAAATGAATGCTGATTCTCTACTCTGTGGTTGGAAGAGAGATAAAGAAGGGGTTATCCCCTGTACACAAATTGATAAAGGGCTTAATATTAGAAGCAGAGAAATCATGCAGGTTGCCATAAAACATAATTGAAAGTAAACTGTGTACCGTTCTAATGGCATTTAAGACTCCTAGTGCTTAACTCCCAAACAGCAGTTTACAGCTAGGAAAACAGTTTGAAAAAGACATATTGGTGAGAGCTGCGGGGGGAGGATCCCTGGGGCTGTATATTACCTGCCAGAAGCAGATCATGATTTCCTAAAGACTTCCTGGCATAATCTTTATCGTCCCTCTGGGAGAGCCTGAGAAATAAATAAAATGCAAATGAGGGGAAAGAAAAATAACAATAGAAACAAGGACATTTTTTTTGCAAGCCTTTGAAGCATAACTCATTTGAGTGAAAAAAGAAAAGGAGAAAAAAAGCTTCCTAAACCCAAAATATCAGTTTTAATGTCACTCAAGGCTTTTGAAGCTATTTTGGTTTGTGATGATAATTGTAATTTCATACTGCACAATGCACTCTCTGTCATTTTGGCAATGTATATGCTTAGCTAAAAGAGCTTAAAGTTTAATATATCAAGTGTAAAGTAAATATGGGTCACATTAAAATATAGGTTAATTGAAAACACTCTTCAGTAGGAGCCTAGTTATTAACCAATGACACATTCACAAAAATAAATTACAGCGTTACTCTAATGATTAACTTTACACAAAGTATATGTCAAAATTATATTGGTGTGTAAAGATTTTTAATTAATTGAGGGGATTAAAGTTACATAACAATTCATTTGCTGTCATATGGGATGGGCAGATGCTGTTTCTTTAGACACTTTGAGTTGCTGCTCAGGACAGTAGATACAGCTGGCAGTGTCAACAAATCCATATTTGTTATTCTATAAAATTATCAATATAAGAGGAGAGCTTGGAATTCAAGTGTATCAGAAACTGAAGTGTTCATGGGAATCTGTTGACAGGCAGATGACTATACTGTAGCTAAACTGCAATACTTTGAATGGCAGATCTTGATAGATCATTATTAATATTAGCCCTGATGCATTCAGCTGCAATATAGTTATATTGTCTTTTATTCACTGCAAGGTTCTTAGCAGTCTAAGATATAAATATAATTTGTCACTTTATGTATATTTTTCTTCAATTTATTTTATTTTGTCCTGGCTGCATCTTTTCCAGAACTCTACATGCTTTACTTAGTAGCTTGGCATTCTGTATTGGTACAGCGCTCTAAGGTTGTCAGTTCACTAGGTCTAGACCAGTGGTTCTCAACCTGTGGGTCGGGACCCCATTGGGGGTCGAATGACAATTTGCCAGGGGTCGTCTAAGACCATCGGAAATATAGGGTTTGAATGGGGTTACCCAATAATAATTAATGAACGGGGGTCACCAAATCACAGGAAATTGTACTAAAGGGTCACGGCAATAAAAAGGTTGAGAACCACTGGTCTAGACCCTCCTCCCCACTTCAGAATCACTTCTATTCTTAAGGAGCTTTAGTTCTCTGTTAAGGCATCAGTATGATATCTTTATGAGCAATCATAAATAAAAGTTATTGCTTTTACAAAACAATGTATAAAGAGGAATGTAGGAGTTAATGAACAAATAGCATTAAGTAAATAAAGAGAGAAAATTTCATATCTGGGGCCTTTATGGCTTCATGGACAAATCAGCCCTGAAAATATGATTTATTTAACATGAAGGGTAGTATATTGATATTACATATCAGTTTTTTTTTTCAGTTTGCTAAATGAAAGACAGCCCAGTCATGCAGATATATATCAGAGGTCAGAAAAGAAACAATTTCCATTAGTATTCCTATTGCATGCAGGTGGAAAGAAAGTACTGCAGTGTTTTTATTTACCTATAAAATAAAACAAATCTGCCCAGGAGACTTTTATCAGAACAGACACCAGTGTTCAATTCAAACAACCTAAAGCTGTAACTGTTATTTATCTGTGGCATGAATCTCCGGAGTGGACTGCACACTTTGTGCCAAAGTGAATAGATTTAAAGAGCAGAAAAAAGAAGTGCAGGGATAAGATCAATGGTAGATATGCAATTCCAGTATAAAATAACCCAAACTGAATTTTATGCTGTATAATTAATAATGGCAGCTGAGTATTAATTGATTTTAATATGATATATCCTAATATGATGCTTGCCCAGCCTGTTTACATACAACATCAAAAATGACAGCTGGGATTTGTAGTATATCAGGAGCTAAAGGTTACCAAGCCGGACACTTCTTCAGAAACAATATGGCCAATTAAGGATATGTGTATACTGAAGCAGTAGTGCATTCCTTCACAAGACTAACATAATATTTTATTTATACTGTAATTGGTATGAGTCACGCTGACCACAGTTCATATTGCTGGGGTGTCGTTGAATTTCATTGCCAGACAATGAGAAGCTGCCTTCAGCTCCTCCAATCCCAGCAACACATCACTCCTGGGATATGTTGGCAGGGTATTTAATAGTGTGCACCACCATTGTGTAGCACTTGAGCTTAATTGGACTTATGTTTGTTCATTTTCTCATTGATCCAGCTCTATGTGCTTTAGGATCTTCAGCATTCAGCTTCCCAGTGTTACTGTTCTGCTGTGTCTGTGAGTTGCTTTTTCACTGTTCTTTCTCCAAGTGCTCCAGCAAGTTGAAGTTATTCTGTTCCAGCTTTTCATTTCTGTGTATCGCAATTCCTCTGTTCCTGCCTTCTGCTCCAATACTGCCAGCTGGCCCCAGTTGGTGGTTAACCTGGGGGCTGTGACCTTGGACTTTCCTGGCAGCAGTCCATACCTTTTAAGGGTGAAGACTGAGAGCCCCTTAGACTCTGTGTCCAGAGATTGATCAGCGCTTGCCCCACTGTGACAAGAGTATTCCTCGTGGGCCTCTTGGTTTGTTTTAAGTGAACAATGCTAACATGCATTATTACTGTGTTCATATATAAACAAGGGATTGTGAATATAGGCTTCTAACTTTGCCTGCCTACTCCCTAAATATAAGCATAAGCAGTGGTTATTTACTTTGTGTTTGGTTGTGTTTGGTAATGTTATCTTAGTAGCATATGAATACCGTCTGTTTTAAGACTTTTCAAATAGCACGTGTAAAACAATTCTTATCCTTGAGTTTATGGACACTAAAAACTTGATAAGTGAACTTATGTGCATATGTAGCAGCTAGGTGAGAAATTAGTGATACTAATGTGCATCAAATATTATGAGTGGATAACCTATTATTAAGAAGCCAAATGGTGATTCTTATGTAATTATTTTTATTTTCTTACACTCTAATTCTTACATGAAAATTAAACTTCTAGATATCATTTCTGAACCACTTTTTGTAATAACTTGGCTATCATCAAAGTAGGAGGGAAGGAGTAAAAAAGAACTTTTGTTTATTGCCTGGTATATAAGCCCTTTCACAAAAAATAACCTTATTACGTAAGTGTTCCGAATATATGACCTTTCAATATATTTTATATGAGGTGGACCATTAAACTGCAGAAGAAATTCATCTCACTTAAGCTTACTTTATTTAAACAAATATTTTTTAGAGCTTTATTAGGGAAAAAAATGCATTTTGAGGCTTCCCTAATTTAATGATAGCATAATCTGTAATGTTTTTTTTTTTAAGTTAGAGGGTAGCGTATGAATGCGCATTTTTAACTAAACTAATAAATGTTTGATTTGAAATGTAAATATATATATATATTTATATATATACTGTATATAGAGCAATTGAAACCACATTGAGGCTGAATGCTGCATTTAGCACAAGTTTTAACATAAAAAGTAAAGAGTTCATAAAGTGATGCGGTTTTGCTCTTTAAGTAGCATACTCCTATAGAAACTGAAATTTGATAATCTTTTCACTTTATTTAACATACTTAGATTACATAAATATAGATTGGTCTTAGATAAAATATGCTATTCAAATTGAATTTAATCACCGAAAAGTGTTTGGCTGCCTGAGATGTGCAAACCATTATTTCCTATGGAGTTGGTCCTGCCACAGTCGAAAAAGTTTTCCTATCGAAAAGGATATCAATATTAATGTGAAATGGAAGGTGTACCTGAAAAACACTGCAAAGTGTGCCTCTATCAACTGATCGGTATTTACAATTACATATTTATTAACCCTATATAAATCAGCAAAATCGACATTAATCAAAAAACAAGGTAAATAAAATCGAAAAGGACAAAACGAATCAAAAAGATCTAAATGGTCTTCATAAATATCCCCTTTTACGTAAAACTGTGAAATTACACAGAAAAATAGAAGAATGTGCTCAGGCCATGGCAGTTTGCATGGTAACTATGCTTTCCCATGACTGCTAGTCAGCAGTTAAATGGTTAATTTGCACAATTTTCTTTTATTTTTCAATGTTCTCATGTACCCCATATAGGCCATATTATTGTAAGTCCTGGTGGTAAGAAACTATGGTGTATGCCATCTACTCCTTGATGAGGTAAAAAATATTGTTTTAGTTCACAGACCATTTCTCCAATCCTCCAGCTGGTTTGTATAAATGATTGCTGAACCCTTTGTTCTAAGCTGATTTATTAGTAGGAAATGAGAGATCACCTTTTCAACCCATAAGGACTTTAAGCGAGAGACAAGCTTGCTGGTTTCTTTGTATGTTCAGATAAAGGCTGAGACAAGTTGGGTATAGGTGATACCTTTTATTGGCTAACTCCAATAAAAGGTATCACCTATACTCTGCTTATATCAATGGCTAACACGGTGCTACACTCTGCTGCCAGATCAAGGCTTATGCACAGGGAGAAAGGATGCAGTTGTATTGTCACACTGATAGAATCATTTAAGACGCTGTTGATGGGAAATTTGGTCACTTTGCTATGTAGAATGTTTGTTTTCACTCACTTGGCATTGTAAATGGCTAAATGAGCATTGTCTAGCACTGAATACATTTTTTTTTTCTAAACTTTTCAACTCCAGGTTTACTAAATATTATGGAGAGGATGGTGGAGGGTTTGTACAAATTTCAAACTCTTCTTAACTGTTTTGCTTATCTTTACTTGCACACAGTCAAGGACAGTCAAGGATAATTTGCTGTGAATTTGCCAATATTCTAAAAAAAAAAAAATCAACATATAGAACTATTTAGAACTTTAAAAAAGTTTGTTTTTTAAAACGTAGTTAAATAGAATAGGATTGATTTTTTTTCATCTAAAGAAGGTATGATTGTTTTGCATATATATTGCTGCTTTTACAGAAGCTCTGTCTCACTTTATCAATGATGAACTCTAGCTATCTTTATTATAGAAATAAGGTACCCCAGTGCCAAAACCTCTTTTAGAACCAATTTGTTTTCATCACTGCAATCTGGTAAAGAGTTATTAGCATAGTATTTAGGAAAAGAAACATGAACAATGTTAAAAGAACCAAAGAGAAAACAATTCTAGTTTAAAATATTTAGCTTTATAAAAACTTCAGTCCTTCAGTGACAAATAAATAATAGCATAGTGCTATTGTGCAGAAACTGAAATGGGTCTATTTAAAAAATGGAAGATTTCAAAATGGTTGTCTCACTTTAACTTCCCACATTGCTTATCAATGCTTGCTTTACATACACAGTAGAAAAGAAAATGTTCTGAACTACTGCCATTGCCTAATTCCCTCTTACCGATGTAGATTGGCCTTTGAATATCTAATTAGTCTGTTTTATCAATCTTCATCTTTTTTTTGCCATTTGTAAACAAAAAAGATAATCTTAGACTCATGTTGTTCTCATTGGCAATCAATCATTCACTTTTATATTTGTGCTAACTTGCCTCAGGTTTTAAAGATTGTGTTGGCTTTGTAATTTTTAAATGGCATTCTTGGCACAGTCATTCTGCCAACAGTTCCTTCCTTCCTATGTTTTTACTTACATTTTAGTCAATCTACAGTGTTTTTAATTTATTTAATATAAATCTTTCCTAAAAATATATACTAATACTTGACTTTGTTTAACAAAATGCAAGACATTTACATTATAGTTAATAAAACCATCTTTATATGCAGAAAGATCTTAGAGTTAATTTAAATCACTTAGCACTCATAGAACTTTAAAACATTCATTATTGATTTATTTGTTCAGTAGAGTTGGCAATGGGCTATTAACAGAAGATGATTCAACCAGTACTGATGCAAAAAAAATATTTTTTTAATTGCAACTTTTCCTTTTATTTTGTGTGCTCAAACAGAGTTCACTAGTATTGCTCAACACATGAGAGTAATTGGTGTTCTCTCTCTATGGGCCTTATTGACAAAAGGCCAAATAGTCACATATAACTCTGAATTCCCATTTGATCGCCACTTCCCCATGTTTGTTATTGAGCAAACTCTGCAATGTGGCGAATACGCATCTAATTTGGGCGACTACGATAGTCGCATTGAAAAATATCCACTGGAGGCCCTTCCCTCGCTGGCCAATGTCAGGAGAAATTCCAGCTGCTGGGTGGGCTCACTCAGGCCCCTGGGCCCCAAGCAGGCCAGTACACATTTCCGGGGCCAGTGGGCCAGTCCATCCCTTTGACTTTGCTATTATTTGTATCTTATAAAAAGAAATTTTGCATATCAGTCTCAAGAGATTTTAAATCTCATAGACAAAACAAAATTGGACTGATTTTCAATAAACATTTGGTTTCTCTTTGCATCTAAGTACATTTTCTTTTCCAGATTTATGTATTCATGATTTAAATGTGTTTTACATACAGACTATGATGGTTTGCAAGATTGTAATTGGTTGATGTGCTTAAAAAAAGTGCTGTTCCATTTAAACGGAATTGATATTTCTATAACAAAAACAAATTATGTATTATCTTGAAAGCATAATCATGCTAAAATACATTTACAGTGATAATAAACATGCTAAAAATATAGCTTAGAATGGCCCATTGCATAAAATATTGTTTTACATTTCACACAGTGAGGAAGGGTGTGTATTCTACATCTGCTTCATGAATACTCATACCATATCCTGACAATTCGCTATTCCTCAAACAACCAAGAACCTTTGCACACAACCTCATTTTTTACTTTAAACACTACTTTTCCCCTATAGGTACTTATATTACGGAACATATGACCTTTTTTTCATTTGATTGTTTTACATCTTTATGCCCAGTGTGCTTTCAGCAGTATTTGAGTGATCCATTGTTGGCAACGGATCTGAAACTTAAAGAACTTGGTTTGAATTCCACTTGAAATCCAGCATCACCTGCTTGTTACTGTGAACCATATATTAAAGAAGAACTAAACTTTGGCTTCATCCCTTATGAAATTGATAGGACTGCTATTTAAGAACACAAAACTTAAAGCGCTGAGATCTGACTCAGCATATGAGTCATATCATATGGCATAATTCTGTTGCAGGACCTAAATAATATGGTGAGACAGAGGTAGAGTGATTAAGGAATTGGTCCTGTTAAGAGGTATAGTTTAGGTAATTGAACTGGATGGGGCTTATGGCAGCAATTTGCATTTTTAACAGTTGCTTAAACTCTTTTATTGTGTGCATTATTTTACTTTTTAATTGTACATGCAATTCTTTAACTTTTTCCATATGCTTTTATTCTGTCTTGTAAAATGGTGTAATTCTAGCAGAGTGTGGCTCATGACTCTCTATAGTATTGAAAAAAATTGATAGACTATGGCATTCTTGGGAGAAATATTTAAATTTTCACTAACTGTTTTAAGGCAATCTATAAAATCGAACTGATTTTCTTCCACTAAAATAGAATTCACAAAACAGCTACTCCAGCCAATGTTTAAAGGTGAAAAGGTAACTGTCTGTGCGGCTTTCTTACTCTTAGGGCAAAATTTATTAAAGGCGAAAATGCCAATTGTATTCAATATCGCGATATCAAACGATAATTGTTACAACGATAATTAGCGATTTCCACAAAATCGATAAATTCGACGGAATTTTTTGATATCGCGATATAGAAAATGATCGCAGTAATGCATTTTCAGCTTTCTGCTAGTAATAGCACCACAGTTTTCGATGGGAAAACACTTTCCGATATCGCGTTATTGAAAAATGCTTATATCGCGAAATTGCGGTATCAATAATGCTGTTTTCAATTCATCGATGTTGGGAAAAATCGAAAACGGCATTTTTGACTTTAATAAATTTTGCCCTAAATGGGGACATTTACTAAAGTTGAACAAGTTTTTCAACTAGAAAGTTATTTTGTTGGAGAAACATTTTTTATCGATCCCTTATAAATCAGGGGAATCGAAAAGTACAGGGGAAAAAAATTGACAGTGAAATGGGGTGAACAATCGTTATGGTAGAATTAGTCTTAGTAAATATGCCACTTACAGTTAACTTTACCTTCCAAGCGATTTATTTAGAAAAGCCCAAAAAAATATTGTCCAAGTAATAAATAGAGACTAATTTATAGCAGCAATGTGTTTTAGTCTTTCTAAACAGATACTTTATGCCATGGTCATATTTGTGGTATACAGGCTTGAAAACTGATTTACATATGAGGAAGTACAGTTTAACTCTATAACATTAGCAGAAAACTATTTCTTCTGCAGTTCACAAGCAGAATTTCTGTATCGTTTATCAAAACAAAATTATACAATAGATTCACACTTTGATTCATTGTAAGCAGAGGGAAGAAATGATTTATTGGATTATACAAAAGTTCTTGCTGCGGCTGAACTAATTTACAACAAGAATAGATCGGTGAATTTCTTTGTTCTGATATTTGGTTCAGTGAGGAATTTCAGAGTTGCCTTTTATTACAAAGGTCCTGGTGAATGCTGAAAGTTGCAGTTTAACAACAGCTGCGGGTGTCATATTGAGTATTTCTACTGTTGTATTATATAATCCTCTTTGGTGTTTATTTTGTAATAAAGAAAAGATGATTTTCTACCATAGTATTATTTAGAAACAAGAAAGGCTATGGTCCTGTAGGAAATACCTACTTTTTTAACATAGAGAAATATGCCTTTTCATATACTTAATGGGGTAAAAATAATGTATAGTAGAATAGATTCTTGGACTGGATCTGCATTTCATTAACAATCCCAATGTTTCTTAATAAAACATTTTGTATTACATTTGCCTCCAGGTTCTTAGACTTATTATTAATAAGTTTAATAATAAGCTCAATAAAGCTGGGTTGTTATTGTGATTAACCTGGAGATTGCTACTATGTCTGGACATTGGTCCCTTGTGCATTTATGTTAAATTAATAGTAGAATAGAACACACCAGTGTGTGGATATAACATATTATTTTACCTGTTAGAGAACAGGAGATCATCTGTAATAATTATCAAATAGGTTATCCTTTACAGTCATGCATATGTGTTGTCCCAGATGCACTGAAAGATGCTACATTGATGAAACAATAGAAGGTAACTCTGTTTCTGTTCTATCTGTTGCAGCTTTCACTACATTTTATGATGCTGATGATCCTTAGTTTGTTGCTATAAAATTGATTGAGGCTATAGTCGCTATTACGCATTCTGTCTAGTGATTTGGAGAACAACAACACCTGTCTAGGATGGTATTTACACCTCACTTCATTTACTGAGTTTGTGGAGATTCTGCTTTTGCTTAATTATTCTCCCTGTTAGTAAAATAGAGAGAAGATTTGAAGCATCTCCTCGAGTCAGCAAAGTTATGGTCATAATTACTCAACAACAGATTAATTTATGCTTAATAAAATCTCTAAAATATATCCTGTGTATGTCTACAAAGCTGTCGAGTTGGAAAACCAATGTTAGTAAGGTTTCCTCCCCCACAATTCTAGCTCTGTGAAGACACTAACTCACTACTACTGTAGGGACAAAAATCAACACTAGATGTAATAAATAGGGTTCATGCCAGACTGAAGTAGGATTGGTGTCACTAAGTGATTAGGTTGAACTGTTAGGAAGCAGGACAGATTCACAGCAAATCTGTAAAGGTGTGGAAACGCCACAAACAAGAAAAACTCTCGTTGTGTAGTATTTTGAATAAATGCAGGGAAGGGTCTCACTAAACCATGTGATAAATAGTAAAAAGCATGGTGATCGTGCATAAAGTCCCAAAAAAACACCTTATCCACTGAATAATTGTAAGATAATATTCCAAATAAAAATGAGATGTGCACCATGATCAGGCCCTCAGTATTTTCAAAATCAAACTCAAATCCTACCTTTCAGAGCACTAGCACTAGTTTAAGAAGCTATGTATGCATATGATTTGCATTTATAGGTCCAACACTTTGTGTCACAGTGCTTATTACCCTCTTATTTTTGTTTGTAATTTTAAGCTTTGTGGAGAAGGAACCTCCATCCTCTTGTTTCAATCACTGATGTATCTTCATGATTTCATGCTTGTAATTTACTTCACTTCTACTGTATTGAGCAATTCTCCCATATCTGTTTTCTAATTGTATTGTTGATGGGTTCAGTACTGCATAATCTAGCGGTACTTTATAGATACAAGCATACAATACATGCATTTTACAGTTTAGCACCTACCATTTTAATTATATTCCAAAGCTTGTTAACTTTCCCACTTAAAAGAGATAGTTCACATTATTTGACTTTTTGTGTTTCTCTCCCCAATGTAAACAGTGATTAACTGTTTACATTTGCATTTGTTTCTTGGATCTATGACTCTAGTAATGAGAAAAATGATGTGATGCTAAAATATTTTAGATAACAATTATTTTTTATTATATATCATTTTGTTTTGGTCTTTGTCCTCAGTGTGTTTCAGTCTGTCCTTAAACCACTGCCTAGATAACTAGCTAACACTTATGCCTGAGAAGAGAGGTTCACAACACAAAGCTCAAATAAGTAAAAAAAACACAACTAAAAAACATTTGCCTTTTACTCAAATCATGTTTTTACAAACCTTTTACATTAAAGAATTACTACTTGATGACTTATTTTTTTTAAATACCTAACCCCACAATTTTAACATTCATTTATTAACTTGGATAGATATGAATTTCTCAGACTAACCTGTCTTCTCCCTCAGCACTCACATTACTACTTAAACTGTTTTCCACCCACAACATTCCACGTAAACTGTTCTTATGTTCAGATGAAGCATGTAACTTGCAAATTGTTTTATGATATTCCTCTAAAATACATGAAACTGGTGCTTTTGTCATTCATTTTCCATCTGATCTCTTACAACACCCTGTGATATGAACTGACAAATGAAACAAGTTATCATTCATATGAGATACAGAATACAAAATGATCTTGGAAAGACCCAAACATGTAACAAGTAATGTATAAGCAAAATAGTGTTTTCATTAGAAAATAATGTCACTTTATCTGAGTAATTTGCTAATGTATAGGTTACAGTACCAAATATGCACTTTCTACATCTAACACCCAAAATAAATTAAACTCATTCATTATGAATAAATCATATTGTGTACTGGGAACATCTGTGCATACTTTATTCTCTAATATGCCTCCCTGATGCTAGGTTCGGTTGCTTGGCCTAATATTGTCTTCTGTGATTAACCTTTTGCCTGGCATCTTGAGGGAAAACATGAATACTATATAAATTGTGTTCCAAAACGCAGTATCTATGCCCTCAGCTGAACAAGCTGTCCTATTCCACTGAGCCCAGAAAACATAAAAAAATCTTTTTTAATATAAATCCTTAGCAGAATCCATCTGATTAAACTCTGTATACTGCCCTTGGGAATTTTGGCTTTGTTGCAACTAGAAACAGCCACTCAAACTCTCTAACAAGGCTTGAGTTTTTTGGCAAGCTGCCGGATCAAAACTTCCATTCAAATTTTATGTGATACAAGTTTTTGTGCATTAAAATTTTCAGAATAAAAGAACTATTATACAGTGTAATAAGTACACAACTAATGATGGATCAATGTCCTTCTATAACCAAAGCAAGGATGCCATATTGCATCCCCTCCCCCTTCATCCCCTACAAACATGCACAAACATATACATTAATATTTCCCTATCAATTTACGTAGTAACATGGTTTATAAGGCTGACACAAGTCCATTCAGTTCAGTCTATTTTCCTGCAATGTTGATCCAGAGGAAGGCAAAAAGAAACCCCATGAGGCAAGAGCTAATTATCCTCATATTAGGGAAAAAATTCCTTCCTGACTCCAGTATGGCAATCAGAATAAATTCCCTGGATCAAGATCCCACCTTCAATTAACTAATACCCATAACTTGTAATGTTCTTACACTGAAAGAAAGCATCCAAGCCGGTTTTGGACTCCTTAATGGAATTAACCATGACAACTTCTTCAGGCAGAGAATTTAATAGTCTCACTGTTCTTACAGTAAAGAACCCCTTTCTATGTTGGTGCAGAAACTTTCTTTCCTCTAAACGTAGAGGATGCCCCCTTGTTATGCTTAATTTACTTGTGCATTTCCCTGAATTGCTCCTTGAAAAAAATGAATCATGACCTGTCACCTACTTTATTTTCACATTTCAAACTATGGTGGCATAGAGCTGGACTGCATTGTCTCTGCCAGGCACGCAGATATAGAAAAAGAATGTTAATCAAAGTACTAAGTGTCACATAAATGTGTAAATTTGCACTTTCCAAACTTCACATATTCAGCAAGCTCTGCTATAGTGTCACATAGAAAATGCTGTAAAAATCACTGTAATAGTAATATTAATACAGTGACAACATTATGGGTACGCATGTGTCATACTGCTTATATTTTCACTACTTTTTAGTGTTTCTGTTGGAGACATGCGGAAGCTGTATGGAATACTCAAGAAGTTAACCCAGAAGGGGATTCACCTCCTACCTCTACAGAAACAAATATGGAAAACAAAACATGACAAAGTAGTGACAATGTCCTTCCATATAATCAATTCTATCTACTAAAAGTATGTTGATATTAATCAAAGAAAGAGATAGTTATTGTGACATATTCTTCTTTAAGCAGATCCATGGGAATCATGGGTAAATTATCACTTCACTTTGATTGAATGAATTTGCATCACTATGCATCTGCTACATTTTAACTGACTACGCCTGACTACATGTCAAATCACATCCATCACCAGTCCTTCCTTCTCCAAGGGAGTCTGCTGTTTAGTGAATTTGTGCCTATTGGAGCAAATGGATGCAAAGAGATGCAAACTAGAAATGCCTAACTAATATGTACTTTGGTGAACAGCCCCCTAAGATTTGATGGGACCTAACCATGCCTAAATATGCACTATAAATGCAGATGAAATGCAAACAGACCTGCCTAGCATAGTCTTGGCCCTAGGTAATATCCTAGTGCCCACTATGATACAGACCACAGTTCCTCAATCTGCGGGCACAAGACGAGTTGGGACACAGCTGTTTGAAAGGTAATTTAAAGGTAATTTTAAACACAGGTGTTATGTATGAACGAGTGCTGCTTTTTTCTATATATATGTCTATGTTATTATGTGTTTTCTATGCACCTGAGGAAGGGCGGAGTGACTCCACCCCGAAACGTTGTGTTTTGTTTTGACCACTTTGGAGATGTTATCCGCACAAT
>JAKJJM010039227.1:0-10549 GCA_021901965.1 Pipa carvalhoi
AATTTCGAGGTCGAAATTTCAAATGAAACTCGAAATTAGTAAATCGAAAGTGCCATTTTCAAATTATTTCAATCGAAAATGGCATTTTCGATTTTAATAAATTTTGCCCATTGTATTTTTAGGAGGAAGTTGCTAGGCTGTGGACACCCATAATTGTCTCCTATTCAAGTGAATGCAATAAGAAACACTAGTGAGAAATTACACAAATAAACTTGTACACATCCCCTTAAAACTTTGACTTACCAATGTTAAGGTAGAAATAAATATTGATTATATGTGAAACATAAGTTCAGCCATATTCAGAGGGTCAACAGTATTTGGACTTTGTTAATTGTACAAACACAGCCTACGTATATCAACTTTGGCATTTGGTGCCCTTAGTTTTATATTGTACATTGTTTGTATGTGTAATTCAATTTACATTTTAGTTATGCCAGTTGACCAAAGAGATGTTATCACTTCCCATTGTTAACCTTAAACAATAGTATAATTTACTTAAGCAAGAACCTTGTGATCTTGGACTATAATGATTAACCCCTCCTATAATTAACTAGTCCAAGAAAGTACTAACAAATGTAACCAATCACAATGAATGCTGTAATTAATTAGTTTTACATGTTTCTGTATTTCTATAAATAAATCATGACTTCCCGCCCCTTCTCTCTCTATGGGGGCGCTATCCTGGAGGAGTCTCAACCACTGAACTTGTTGTCAGTGTGAGTTTCTTGTATCCTGCTGCAGAGGTTACCATCCAGAGGTATAACATGAATTTGGATACCATTGCCTATAGCATACAGGAAATGTATCCTGAAATGAAAATTTCCTTAACACCAACGTTAAGGGTGTATTTCTAAAATTGCTAAAATGATTAGGGACTTGCCAATGTGGCGTACCTTGACATGGTGGGAAGCTTATCATATTATGCTTACTATAAAAATAAACCTAACTTTTTGTCTTAAAGGGATGTGCACTAGTTTCTTTGTATAGTGTTTATCATTGGTTCAAACCTAGTAGCACTCTAAAGCTATACCATAATAAATTGGGTGCGTTCTGTAATATTGAAATAGTAGCATAGCCCCAGAAATGACTCAAAATGATCTTAAAATGGGCTTCAAATTCATGAGAGCTGAATCATGAATTTACAATATTTAATCCATCTGTTTATTGAGCCTAACAACATTTTGGTGTACATTACCTTCAATAAAATCTATTTTGTTAAAGGGGTTTTTCACCTTGTAATTTGTATATAGCATTATTCAAAGACAGATTGCAATAAGTATACATTTTTTTTGTTTTGCAGTTACTAAATTAATTTTACTATTTGTTCAGAACCATTTTCTTCTACACATTTGTGTTGTTTAGATTTAAATGATTTTCTGATTGCTAGGGTCCACTGACCTAGCAACCAGCCATTAAGTTAAGTATTGGCAGAGTGAAAGAACATTGCCTGAACAGCAAGAGAAGTAATGAATAAAAACAATACTCTGATTAATTTCAAAAATGGTTGTTGAAGGCAAGCTTGACAATGAGGACAGGATAGCAGAAGATAAACAAGAGTAGTCAGACATAGCCAAGGTCAGATAATTCAGAAGAGGTTCACAATTCGAATAACAAAGCCAGTGGTCAGAGCAGGCACCAAGAATCAGATTCAAGGACAAAGTAGAACTCAAACCATGGAGGGACAGAAATAATTTTGTTTGGGCAAAGGTAGCAGGAAGTGATGTCACTTTTGCAGACCTAGTAACTGACTGATAATTTGCACCTGAGCAGAATGGCTGCATCTAAGATCATAGTTCAGAACAGAGAACAGCTCATTACCTCAGACTGTCTAAAAGCTTGGCAGTCAAAATAACACAGCAGAACAGCCCTTTCACAGAAGGCAGCCAGTCCCAGGGTCAAACACTAAATAGAGCAGAAGAGGCAGAGAGCTGAAAACTTGCAGGTTCACAAACTCTGTGGGGATGATTGACTAAAGTGTGAATTTACCAATCGAATTCACCTTGTTACAGTTTGAGTCTCATCTCCAAAATAGTTACAAATTCACTTTTCATTATTGACTAACCGGCGAATAGACTTGCCTAATAAGTGGATAGTGACGATCGCTGTCGGATGCATTGTGTGGCATAGTCAGTTGTATAGAAGCAGATAGATAGCAGATAGAATTACCTCTAGTAGTATTCATTCCTTTGACACACTCCGTCAATAGTACCTGTGCATGCGCATGTAAAATGATGCAAAGTGCTCTGTAAGATTGCAACTATCGTAGTTATCCGAATTGGTTGTATATTTGCAACATCACAGACCTTGCTCAATAAGTGAACATGGGGAAGTGGCAAATGGATGCAGATTTAGACCTTTACACATCTATTTGGCCTTTAGGCAATAAGGTCCTATGAGTTTAAACAGTGCTGAGCCACTGTAAAGGGCCAGCATTGGGTTGGTTACATAACATGTACACATACTTTGTGTTTTTGGTGCATGTGAATATCAATTGATAAACAAGAAAATGCCCATATGCTTTTATTCCTATATTTCTGAAAAAATGCAAGAATGTGTGATTTTGTTTTGAAAATCCATTTGCTCCCTTTGTTGTACTTTTTTTTGCTGCATTTCATGAATATGTATTATTTAACTTTAGTACTTGTCTGACACAGTAACAAAAAGGTAGTATGAATGGGGCCCTTGAACTTTGTTTCTTGAAAAAAAAATTCAAATAATCCTGATTTTAACAAATCTTGTACTGAATTTGGCAGCGGTGCATTTCTTTTATTACAATGTAAGTCCTATGCATATAAAATTTCTAATTTGAGGAATATCATTCTGCAAACGTAACTCCTTGTTCCTGTTTGTTTTATATATAAATATTATAGTGCAAGCATAATCAACCCATGTATCTAGATTGGGCAGTGTTGTGCTCTATGTTCATCTCTAACACTATTGCCACCCACATGCTTTGGCATTAACAAGCTGTGTCTGCTTTGCCAGTGCCATACTGGACATCTCTGCACTAATATTACAGGCAAAGCAGACACAGCTTGTTAATGCCAAAGCATGTGGGTGGCAATAGTGTCAGAGATGAACATAGAGCACAACACTGCCCAATCAAAAAATCAATGTTATCTGACATCAAACAGGTGGGGATGATCTGACTCCACTACAAAATCCAAGAAAAGAAAAATAAGAATTTCTATTTTTCCTAAAGCAGCCAGAATCTAAACTAGCCTTTTAATAAACGACACTATATAGTTGTGTATATATATATATATATATAAACGTGTGTCTGTGTTCGGTCACAGGCTGGCTACATGTTGTTTATGGACACAATCCTCTTTTTGGAGGTGTTTTCGAGTCATACAGGAACTTGTGTGTTTTTATTTTCTGGGCCATGTAACAACCTGTGTATAATCCCGTGTTTTGTATTCGAGTCATTCTAAAATTGAGCATTTGTTTTTAACTGTGAATATTCCTCACTGCTCCACCATAAGCAGAGAAGAAGGGTAGTACTATGCAACCACCTAACTAACATGTAGTAGTTGTATCAGGGCCCTATGGTGACGCAGGGTTGCTGTGTCCCCAAACAAGCTCTGCCACTGCCTTTGCTAGTCGGTGAAGAAACCACCATTTCCACCACTTGATGAACTGGAGCTGTAGGGTAACGCAGGCACAGAGAAGCCCGGTGTACCTAACCCGCCAAGCACCTCTCTTCCTTATTTGACAGGAGTGCGCGGCAATGTTGACACGCGTGCGTGTGACTGCTGGGAAGTGGCAGTGTCCGCCCCCCCGCCCGCCATCCTCCTCCCTTCTGGGAAGCACTGAGTAGCCAGAAACATTCAGTGAACTGGGGCTGACAGGTGACGTGAGCCAACCAAACCGGTCCCCCCCCTCTGTGCCACACTCACTTTAGAGAGGAGGGGGCGTGGGCCCTGGCACAGCGCTGCCTTATTACTGGATCTCCAGTTCCGCCGGCGGGAGCAAGGGTGAGTGCGGTGAGTACTGCCTTGTTGAGTAGAGGGTGGTCCGGTTCCGATAGGGGTACCACTGGTCACTGACAGACCCCAAGTTGTGGACTGGGAGTCACTTTCCAACTATCCACCTCATTCCAACAGGGTACTTAATTATCAGGCGTCACTACAGTTGTTGGAACTACAATTTCCATTACCCGCTTACATAATAGTAGGCTAGAAGGGCCTTCTGGGATTTGTAGTTCTAGAACTGAGGGCAGCTGCAGTTTTGTAAAGCCTAGTGCCAGTTTCCTGAGATTGGTCTGAGGAGAGGAGGAGCTCCCAGACCTGAAGGGCAGGTAATGGTTTCCATCATTTGCAACCTGCTCAGAATTAGCATTTCATTAGCCTACTTACAAGCTTCCCTCTGTCATTTTGATAATATTATCACCAACGCGAATATAACGCTGTTCCGAGAAGGGATTACAACAAATCTTACACTAGCATTAAATCTAAATGCTAAGCAATAGTAGTGTGTGCTGCTTGCAGTGCATGGTGAGAATGCCAAGATTTGTCACTTCAAGTCTGTCATGACACATACTGGGGGGAGTTTACAAATGTCCTTTATACATATTTGTTTCTTTTGCTGATTTTTGCCACTTTTAAATGGTTTATTTTATTAGCTGAACTTTTCATTTCCACAGATTTATAGGAATAATAAAAGGAATTATGGAATATTTGAATATTATTAGAAATAATAAAAATTTGGCGATATTGATATTTATCCATCTAAATCAGCACACTTTGCACTGTTTTTAATACAATTCACTTTCCATTTTATACCAATATTGATATCAACAGAATTTCTTTGACCCAAATAGCATCCTGAGTGTAAGAAAAATGACTGGACCTACTCTATAGAGCAGGGGTCCCCAAACTACCATCTGGCTCCCTGAGATCACCCCGTCGCACTTACAGTGTGCACAAGGTTTTCTTTATAGTCCGGCCCTCCAACGGTCTGAGGGACAGTGAACTGGCCCCCTGTGTAAAATGTTTGAGGACCCCTGCTATAGGGAATAATGGTTTTTTGCCAGTCTTTGACAGATGAACACTTTTTGGTGAAAAAACTAGACAGAATGGCTTTATAAATTGACGAAAACAGCGATATCAATATATTGCTGATATTTCACTTTTACCTATTCAAAATTTTTTT
The DNA here is from genome assembly GCA_021901965.1 of Pipa carvalhoi. NCBI lineage: Eukaryota > Metazoa > Chordata > Amphibia > Anura > Pipidae > Pipa > Pipa carvalhoi. Next base: position 5,155 of record JAKJJM010039227.1, read on the forward strand.
AACTTTTATAAATATACCCCATAGACTGACTGAATGGTAGAGTGTGACTTACCCTGTGGGTATGAGTAAACACAGGTGCGTCCATATGCATTCCAGATAGTTTTGATGTGAAATGCTCTAGAGCACTATGGGGGATATTTATCAAGCAATAATTAAAAATGATTTTTCCCAGTATTACAAGTGGTGCAATAATTTTGTTTCAATTTCTCTTTTGAAAATAATAATTTGTTTTTATTATAACTGTGTACATGATATATATAAAAAACTTTAATTGTATTCTTGCTTCAGTTCTTTATCTTTTTCACTTTATCCTAATAATATTTAAAACTTTTTATCTTTTTCACCATAAAATTCTTTATTTCCATAGATTTTTCTTTTTTACTTGTGTTTCTGCTAGATACATATGCTCCAAAATAAAATATAGCTAAACACTAAATTATCTAAATAATGGTTTATCTGCAAGTATGCACTGAAGAGCTTTTTGCTGATGCTGTACTACTGCAGAAGAAGGTTACACTGGTGACCCAATGTATACTCATTTGAAGTCGTGTTAAAGGGGAACTTTTAACTTGTCAATTACAACAATTTTTTTAACTTTTAGTTGTTTTTTTTTCTCCTTCATCTCAAACTTCCTCTTTAAATATAAAGCAAAAATGGTAAAATTGTGGAGCTATTTGTTTATAGAAATGCATAAAAAGTATACCACCTAATCAACTTTTATGTCAGTAGTATTGAGAACTATTAGTACTGTTTTGTTAACTTGTTTGCTGTGGCACATCTAATTGATTTATATACATTTTGTGATAGACCAGCAAAATAAATTGGTTTTGCTACAGCACAAGTCATTATCCAAGGGGAAAAGGTTAGGTTGAGAGCAGACAAATTAAAGGGACACTAAAGGCTATACAAGAAAAAAAAACAAAACACTGTACTTTTAATGTAGAAGGAATCACCAGTCCATTTCCGTTTTTAAAATCCACTTATCTCTTAATTTTTTTTATCAAACTGTCCACTGCCTCCTCTTCTCCCATGTCATTGGAGGCAGTGGCCGGCGGCCCCCTCGCAGACTCTGAGATCTTCAGGGAGCTCAGCAGGAAGCTGAAGTCAAGAAAGGAAATCATGCTGTGCTGACCTCCCTAAAGCCCGTCCACTCGTTTTCATTGATCAGGAGCTGAGAAGCTCAGTAGGGCTGGCCCTGAATACAGTGCACAGGACTTAGTAATATAATCATTTAAAAATTAAAAGTTACAGAGAAAAATTTACATTTAAAAAGATATCATGTATAATTGTAATAATCTTGTAATGATAATGTAAAGTAATATATAGTGTAATGTAATATAATGTAATGATAATTTAATATTTTTAAATGATTTGTTTAGCTTTTAAAAACAAAAAGTGAGGTTGCGCCACAGTGCGCGGTGCCAGTGAGGTTGCGCCGCAGTGTGCGGTAACAGGTTGCGCTGCAATGTGCTTTACCAGAGAGGATGCATTGCAGTGTGTAGAAACTGAGGTTGCGCTGCAGAGTGCGGTGCCAGTGAGTTTGTGCCGCACTGTGCTGTGCCAGTGAGGTTTCGCTGCAGTGGGCAGTAACAGTGAGAAAAAAAAATGCTTTTCTTGTTTGCCTACTGCTGTAAGCTCTGTCTCACTTATGAAAGTGAAAGTACTGGCAGAGTGTAGCAGTTACAGACAGTGTGAAGCTGATAAGCTGTAACTTCCTGCCTGAACTCCTGCAGTGATGATCACAGGTCAGGATTAGCATGCTTAATATATTAAAAATGGCTGCCCTCCTTGTGCAGATTTGTGCAAACTTCAGTGGGACAGTGCAGAGACTATAGAGTGATTCTGGATTTTTTAATACGACGATGTAGGAGGCAGGTAGGTGTACTACTTTATATATGTGTTTGTGTGTAGGTACATTTAGTTCTTCTTTAAGATAAGGGAATGCTGCAACAAAACAGCACTTGCCTTTAAGGCTAAGATAAAAAAAAAATGATGATTCAGGCTAGTTTTGAAGAAGATATATCTTCTCTGATTTTTTTATATTAAATTCTTTCTGTGGCTAGTTACATGTACTGATCAGAAGGTAGATATGCCATTTGGAATTAGCATGCATAGACAAGTGGTTTTCTGCGAAAATTAGTCAAGTAAAGCCCAATATAGGAATTGATATTCATCTGTCTGAATCAACAGTTAAATAACTAAAGTATCAACAAGCACAGCCAAATTTAAATTAGGTAATTTAGACACATTTCTGAGTGATCAGAGGACTCATTGGGGCAGCCATATGCAGTCTACCAGTGATTAATTGACAGACTGGATCTATTGTACTTACTGATAAAGAAATGGCTACAATTTTATTGCCCATGATGGTGATATTTTTTATATATAGAACCATTGTCTGTCAACAGGCCTACCCCTTTAGATAAATCATTGTGCATATACTAATTTTTATTGGATGATTTGGGTATTATTCTACTTCCGTAAAACCTGAGAAAAGGGTTGGTCAGTTGAAGATAACTAAAGAGATTCATTGGTTTTCTCAAATTTTCAGTGTGGCATGGATATCGTATGTATTGTTTTGCTTTCCTTCCTCTGGATCTGTGTTTAGATGGTTTTGCAAAGGCCGATTATGATGGAGTAATGTTGTTTTTTAAACCTCACTGACTGTAAAAATGTAAAATTACAATGTGATATTCTATTGTTTTTTTCCTATGTATTATCCCAAATATGTTATAAAGCTATGGTCAGAATCTCAGCCTGTGTAATGGGGCTTGGAAGGCTAATATGAAGAAGAGTATTTAGAACTGTGTTAATTAGCATGATATATATAGTAGGACCAAAAAGCAATGGTTGATCAATTACCAACTGGAATGATAAAAATTCAGCTGTCGATCATTCATGATAGTAAATCCAATCTATTTCAGTGAAGGGTTTTTACTCTCCTTTTAGCCCACCTTACCTTCACCCATTGTTCACTGTTTTCCAATGCTTCAAATATTTTTCCTTGGGCAGTAATGGCACAGTGCCAATAGCTGTTACATGTTACAAGCACAGATGGCTGATATAATGTAACTTTTAAATGAACCCACTCTTAAAATAGGTTTACCCTTGTTTGGATCACAAGTAACTGCCATATCCTTTTTACTTAATGAACAAAGTAATACATTCCCTATATTATCTTAACAGTTTTTAGCAAGTGTTTCACTATATACTCCAATCAATAAGAGATTAAAGGGGGAGCTAAAATCATAGACTGGCTAGTATGCTAATGACTATCTTAATACCCCAAATCAGTAAGAAAATTAACTTGTGTGATAGCTGTGAGTTTTTCAGTTCACAATGAAAAGGACAACTTTGGACTGCCCCCTCAGCCCTCTGACCCTCAGCTCATAGATACCATATTTTTCGCTTCATAACCTGCGCCTGAGCATAAGACGCACCTAGGGTTTTAAGGAGGAAAATAAGAAAAAAATATTCTGAACCAAATGCCCTCCCCTGCCTGCCTGTCCTCCTTCCCTCCCTCTCCTGCCTGCCCTCCTTCCCATGCCTGCCTTCCCTCCCTCCCCTGCCTGGCCTCCTTCCCTCCCTCCCATGCCTGCCTGCCTGCCCTCCCTCCCACATATACACAGGCAGGCAGCTTTTGGACTACTTACCTTCCTCCTGGCTGTGTACTAGCAAACCGCCTCCTGTCAGCACATCTCCCAATTCAACTAAGGTAAGTGATATTCCATTGGTGCCTTCCGCTCCCCTTGGCTCTTGTCAGCTCTATTCACCATGGATTCGGCTGTGCTAGTAGCGGCCAATTCCCCAGTGAACAGAGTCGAGGGGAACAGAAGGTGCAGACGGAGCGCCGCTAACCTTAGTTGAATCGGAAGATGCGCTGACATGAGGCGGCTTGCTCGTATACTGCCTGGGGGGAAGGTAAGTACACTTTTAATTTTCTTTAGCTGCTACATGGTGCAGGTAGGGGGTGCACCTACTCTACCTGTGCCATGCAGTAGCTTAAGAAAAGGAACATTCGCTCTGTAAGACGCACAGGCATTTTCCCCCACTTTTGGGGGGAAATACAGCAAGTGCGTCACATGGAGCAAAAAAAACGGTAATTATGATTAGTGTATGACTGATTATGACCAAGTACTAAACAATTCATTAACATATAACTTGATATGATGTGGGGTATATAAGAACCCTGTTGGGTGCCATGCCAAGTCCAAACTTTCCAACTGTAATATCTTGTAGGTCCTAGACAATATTATGTCTAAAATGTTACTCTGACCCTGTTGTTCACACCATATATCATCTAACATTTCAAACACAGTATCTGTTTCCACCAAGGTCTGAAAAACACATTTATACTTCTAATTATATAATATAGTATAACTTATAATATAAAATATAGTATACCTATAATTATGTTTTTCTAATTTTTAAACTATCACATAGACATGTTCTCCTGATCAGTAAATGGTCTACCCAGTACAGTACCCTTAGGTTTGGCAATGGTTTTAAACTACTTTTTCATACTACTTTTATATCCAGAAGATATTACGTGTAGTCTAGACCTAGAAGATAAACTTTTTGAGTCAGTGGACTTTGCTTGCTATTTTAAATATTCTATTAGACCATATCTTCAAATTTTTCTTTTTTTTTTTTATTTTCCATTTGCATATATGTTTTACATTAAAAGTAAATCAGAGATTGTTCTATGTTATATAATATAAACTTTGGTAATTGCTTACATCTTAAATTTGTAAGTTATTAACTTATGCAATTGCGTTACAATTTTCATTCTTAATCAGGTTTCACATTTATATAAACGTTGAAAATTATCATAATGATTACTACGAAAATCAGAAAATTCTAACATTGGTAAGTATTTGCTATTAATTTAAATTATATAAAATCTAGTTGTTTTCGTTTGTGAGACAGGTATCTAGATAATTGTTCCAGGGTAGCCATAATAGTTCTTCATCATATTCTAAATTTTGCATTTGTGCTTTAAGTGATTCCTGACCCACTTTACTTTAGGTATAAGGGTGGAGACATCTGGGAGGTCCTGTTTTTTCCAATTGGCTGCTAATAATGTTTAGGCCGCTGTAATAATATGCATGGCTAATTTTCTTTCTGTTTTTGTGTGTAGATTAATTTTTTCAGATCTAGCAAAAAGGTTTGTGGGTTACTTTGGATTGTTGTTTCAAATATTTTATTGATAATTTCCCGTACGTTTTCCCAGTAGTTTTGTGCTTTTGGGCATTCCCACCAGATATGTATTAGAGTGCCTTCTTGTATGTAGCCTCTGAAACACTGTGATATACTTGGGTTTTTATACATTTTAGCTAGTCTTTGAGGGGTATAGTACCATCTGTATATGATCTTAAATGCTCTTTCTTTAATA
>JAKJJM010039235.1:0-12392 GCA_021901965.1 Pipa carvalhoi
TTTTTTTTTTGCCTTCCTCTGGATCAACATTGCAGGAAAATAGGCTGAACTGGATGGACTTGTGTCTTTTTTCAGCCTTATAAACTATGTTACTATGTTACTAACAAATTTGTCATAGTAATTTGAGCTGGGAACACTGACAATAGCTAGCTATACAATTCATTTTAAATGAACAGACGTAGATAGATGCAGGCAGTTGGGGAGTAAATGCTGGGTAGACCAGCAGAGCTGCTATTAGCTCTAAATATGTTGTAGCAGTATGTTCATTTAACATACCAGTGCCTTATGTACATGCTATCAATGTTGTGTAGGAGAATGGTAGTAAATGAGATATGTACCATCTTTTTTGCAGCCTAATAAACTATGTTACTATGTTACCAGCAGAGAAAAACACCATGTCAGCACATAGGGTAAATCACTTACAAAATTAAAAGCAATAAAATAGTGTTTAATACCTGAAGCTCTCCAGTTATTGGATGGGAATGAGACTTTATGACTTCTGTAGACTGAAAAGAAAAAAAATGCTAATTAAAGTCATATCCAATCCTAAGAGCACACTTTGATAAATGTAAGATATAATATACATATTTTATGAGCAAAGAAAAGAAAGTTGATTCCATTTCTTATTAAAAAAATATATCCATCTATCTTTGGTTTCTATTATTTTCTATTATATTATAATAAATACTAATAATAGATACTTTTTATTGTTTTGAAAATACTTCTGATATAGACACGATGGCAAAATGCAGCAGAATCAGACAAGAACTTCACCCCAGCTTTAAAGGGTATGAAAAGTTTGAATAAAACATTATTTATATCTGACATGTAAACATATAAAAAGCAAACTTAAACATTAAAATGTAAAAATGATTTTGGAATCAGTAGTACTTGCCTCTTGTTTAAACAGCCCTGCTCCCACAGCCCTTCTGTGTTTTGGCTCTTCCTGTATAGAGCTGATAAGCCCCGCCTCCCGAGTGACATCACTCACTATTCAGAGAGCTGTTCTTGTGGAGAAAACCCCTCCCCCTTATCTAAAAAGCCTGTCCCTAACTCTGAGCATGCCCAGTTGAAAGCTGTGGCTGTGGAAAGAGGAAGTCCGGGAAAGGGGGGGGGAGGCATGACTACTCACAGCAGGGAAATCGTTTAAAGGGATAAAGCAGTTACAGGGAGATATTGAGTTCTGCTGAATTAAGAGGTGAATCAGGAGTTTCTTAATTGCTATATTGTTTGACAATAGGTAAATGGGGCTTTATTTATAGACCGGGTTTACATACCCTTTAACTAAAAAAGTCCCATTGCGTTTTGCTTATTACAATATAATATACATTAGTTATCCTTTTCAGAAATTGTCCTAAAAATTAATATTTAAAGAAAAGTGATTTAAATTAAAACTATGTCATTTTTCAACTTATACTTTCTTCACTGAGGAAGGAAAGTTGTTTATACCTTATTAGGATTCTTTAGTTTTATGAAACTCTATGGCATATGAATTTCTTACCCCAATAGAAATTGAACAGTTGTTAAAGCACCCAAAATGGGGATGGCTTTGTGTCTATGTGCCCTTAGATTGCATTTAAGCTTTATTTTATTACTGCTAAATTCATTTGGCATCTTAGAGACATCTAAAGCACAACTCCAAACACGGTCATGAAGACACAAAAAAGATGTTTCTTGTTCAATATCTTTGAGCCTTAAATTAACTAAGAATTATAAAGGCTGAAATGTGTTTTCTTTTCCCAGTATATGCCCTTGAATAAATGTGCTTAGCATGTTTGAAGGTTACATTAGCCAAGGCTGTACTGCCTAAATTATCTAAGTACAAAGTATAATTTACACTACAATGTCCCTTGTAATGAACATTGTAGCATGTTTCAGCTCTGTCTGTATATTTCAGTCCCAGTTGGAGGAATAACAATATACCAGTGAAACTAGTTTGTTACAAAATAATTTTTGATGGAACTAGAGTCAGGTAGTGTCACATCAGATAAATAAAATAGCCCATGAATTATTGGTCCTACCAAACTCATTTTTAGGAATGTTAGTCAGTAGAAAGGCTTAACTTAGCCTCCAATACTATTTTACATAGTAACGATAAGCACAAAATTTTAGCATATATTATTGCATTACAGGTGCTTGGACAGAGTTATTAAAAAACACAATATTTAACAGTGTGTGGTGTCTCTTTAATAAAAATGAATACTATTTTATAGAAATGAAGAATTTTTCTGTTAATTTAAGAGCCATAGCTAGCATAACATACTGATGTTACCTTGTTGCTGTGCCTTTTCTTGCTTACTGATGGTGAACCTGGTTGACCAGGACTAGGGACAGCACTTGAGGCTGTTGATGTTGTTCCTGAATGGATATAAGATCCTTTCTCCATTGCGGATGACACATTGGAGGGTGTTTGCTGCTGTGAAACCTTTTGAAGTTCTGCTGCCAGCTGTTTTGGATCAACACCAGGAGACTTGGTTTTCTCTACTGTAATGGACAGAACCATTTCTTGTTTTATTAACTTCATCTCAAATTGCTTGTCAAGTATTTCTCTATTGAGTACTTCCCCTTTTATATATATGCTAAGCACAGAGCAGTCATAGACTACATTCTTTAATATAATATAATATAATAATAATAATAATATATTTTACGAACAACTACAGTTTATTTAATTTTTGTGACTTCATATGCAAGTGCTCATTTGTACAAGATACAACTGATTAATTAAAAGTATATTGTTGCTTTCGACTTACAAGCCTTTCCAGAATCATGTGGTTCCAAGCTTTGGGGTGTTTCACAGTTTGATAGCATGTTGATATCCCTAGGGAAAAATAATACAAAACCTGAGATATTTGGAATGGCTGTCAATTTGGAAAGAAAAATTAGAAATCAAAATACAAATAATTTGAATTTATGGATTCAGCATGTGAAAATATGTGTCCGTACAGCCCATGTAGCTTGCCTGTACTCTGCACTTGTGAATTACTTTTTTTAGAACGAATCCGCACTACCGCATGTAAGATGCAAAACAGTCTTAAAGCTTTAATGCAAATCCTCTTAGAAAGGTGTTAATGCATTGAGTGTATAAAAGCATGGGAACACAACTGATTGTGTGCCAATGAATGGACTGCATATTAACTACTGGCTAATATATTTTTTCAGATTAATTAATTAATCATTATTCTTGATTATTCCGAGTATAGCACTGTAAGTGAACAAGCAAAGAGTAAAATGAATCAAAAACTTTTCTTCTGTTGGCTTTTTCCCAGTTCTGATGACATTTTCCCCATGTGATATAAAAGAAAAGGTTAATCAGAGACTTAACACAAAATTAATATACTCTCTCAGCTCATGAACTTGTAGTTTGCAGTTTTAATAACATTATCAAGATCATCATCAATACTTTATCGTTCCTCCAGAATTCCTTAAATATGAATAGTAACATCACTGATATTATTCATCCAGTAAAATTATGTATTTTGGGTACCTTTTTCTTGATCATTAATTTTAACTGTAAGACAAGCAGGAATTGAAGATTGTAGAAAGAAGATTGACTCACAATCTTACACAGATTTCAGCTTCCGCACTGGACTGGTTTATGATACTTTGAACTTCTTCATATGTCTTGCCAGTCAACGGGATACCATTCCATTCTAAAACTTGCATTCCTAAAAAACAAATTACATAGTTAATAAAAACATGTTCATGTATTGTTTTGTTTATATACCAAAGTCTATACTGCTATAAATTCCAATTACAATGGTCTAGCTCTGTTAGTGAGAGGCTTTGATATTTAAATATTGAAAAAATTATATCTAATAGAGATATAGCTATTATGCTTTAAGTGTATGTAGGACTCCCTTTTTTAGTTTCTCAATAACTGCTCTCTCATGTCAGATCAATTTTACTGACCAGCAAAGTCTTTTCGTAGTTGCTTTACTATTAACCTTGGAAAAATGGACAAATAAACTGTAAATTCACTGCATTTACAAGTTATATGAAAATAAAACATTTTAAATGTAATGTGCTATGTTGGATTCTATATGACAAATGTGTTTTAAGTCTAAGATTTAATTCCAAAGTTCAAAGATCCTGCTTTATAAAGAACAAAGAAAATATATATATCTATTACCATACTTGGGAAATGCTTATACATCCTAAAATACTTGCTTTTGTTGTCTTTTTATATTTATCATTCATTTTGCAGGTGTACTACAAAACTATATATATTCAAAACTAAAAAAAAAATGAAATAAATAAATAACTGGCCTTATCTGTATTTTTAGTGTTTGCATTAAATGGTCTCTCACAAGTTACAACAAAATTTGCTGCATGGGAAAAGCAAACAGTTCAATAGTTCAAATGAATGTTTGAAAAAAAATCTTTATTATCAAATGATTTATAATTTATTTGTGTTGTAGCCATTACAAGTCAGCCTGTTTGTTGCTGATTCTTCAGATATATTGTGTTACAAATCAGAAAACAACAATGGGTTACTTTTTTAAACCAACTGGTTAATGGGGGAAGTACAAGATTTTTAGCTTCATATATATTCATAACAGGCTAAATCTTCACCTCTAGTATTAACATTACATATAGGAAGCAGGGATTAGGGTGCATAGTAAAGCAAGCAATGCACCAGTGTTACAAACTTGAGACACTAAGGGGCACATTTACTAAAGTTGAACAGATTTATTCGACTAGTAAATGCAGGTGAAACAGCCTATATTTAACGATAATCGCTGTTTTCTCCTATTTACTAAACTGCTCAAAAAACATTTTATCTCCCAAAAGAAGCCTCCGCCCTCAGGCTGGTGTAAACCCATTATTCCCTATGTGGAGTTGGTCCTTTCATTTCGCCTAAGTCCAAAATATTTCCCTATTGAAAAGAGACATCGATATTGATCTGTAATGGAAGGAAACCCTCATAGAAAAGTACTGCAAGGTGTGCCCCTGTTAATGATTCATTGCAATGGGGAAAAGTTTTTATCGATCCTTTGTAAATCAGGGGAATAGAAAAGTACAGGGAAATAAAAACTGACAGCGAAAGGGGGTGAAATCAATCGATATGGTCGATTAGGTCTTAGTAAATATGCCCCTATAATGTAAAAGGTTTATTCTTGGCCATTTAGCACTGGACTTTATTTTCTATGTACTAATGATCATGCATTTTGCAAAGTGTTAACAGGCAGGCACGTTTATCTGTAATAAATATGTAGATTAGTGGACAGATAGACAAGAATAATACAGAAAGAGGAGTTGCTCCCATTTTTTTTTTAATCTAGTGTATTAACTTGAGTTAGCACCGCAGACAGTTGGTCATTAACATCAAAACACACCTTTAGGTTGGAAAAATGATAGATAAGGCTTTTTAAAGTAGCATTTTTTTTTTATATGTTACGATTTTTAAACATGCTCTGTTTTAAAATAAAATTAAAATAATTAACTTGATTATTTACATTTATATTTAAAAAAAGAACAAGATAATAAAAAAGTTATTCACGTGAGGTCAAAAGGACAAAGTTTACCACTGTCACTGACAACAACAGAGGCAATTTAACAGCAAGGGTGAAATTTATTAAAATCGAAAAGAATTGATTTTAAGAGGTTTCCTGATTTTGATAAGTATCGCCGAAAAATTGCCGATATTGTGATATCAAATTGCCAATATCGCAATATTGGATGGTTTTACCTCGATAAAAATTCAATTTTCAAAAAAAAAAACGGTAAAAGTCGCCAGCGATAATTTTCAATATCGCAATATCGATACTGATTTCCGTTATTCAGAAGTTCAGATGATTCATTTTTTTGCAAAAAAAGGCCATTTTTCGATATCACTATATCGATAATTGTGATATCGACTAATCGATATTGATAATCGGCTTTTCCGACTATAATAAATTTCACCCCAAAAGTCTACATTTTTACAAAAATGAAAAGGTTTAATGTGCACTTTTTTTTACATCACCTCTTGATAAATTTCACTCCTACTATGAAAAATGTGCTACTTTAAGAACGGTAGGCAAATTCTTGTCACACGGCAATCTGAGATTCCACACACACACACACACACACACACACACACACACACAAATCCAAAGCAATACAGAACCAGAATGACTTACAGAAACTAACATGATCCTTGTGCAGGTTGTAATGTAATCCTTTGCTGTTATAACAAAATCCAAATTATACAAAACAATATACTGTAGCTCATAATATCAGATCACTGAAATCAAAATAATCAACAATAACATTATTTAAAAGTAAAAAGAAGGCTAAAACTTTTTTTAAATGCTTTGATGATCCATTGCTAAACCTACTGATGAAACATTAACAAACATGACTATATTAATCAGTGAATTGGAAATATAGAAAATGATTAATTTTAGAAATGGTTCTAGAATTGCCAGTCATTAAAGCTGCAGGAGTGACCCCAATCTAAGCTACAAACTGATCTGTGGTTTAATGGGAGAGGCCTAAATATATTTTATTATGTTATATCATTGTATGTGAATCAATAGGCAAAAATCTAATAAAAAATATATTTAATTTAGCTTTACATCTGTAATTGCCTTTGCCTATGCATAAAAAGAATTAATGAAACTGAATTGTGTGAAAGTGATAACATTTTAAAGCAGTAATCATTTTTTTTCAAAAACATATGACAAAAATCTACCAAAAAAAAAAAATTATACACACAATGAAATAATTATACACATGTCATCAGTCATGTTATACCCGCCAAGCTCATAATCAGGCACTGTACAGAACTCCTAATATTGACCCAATCTGTAAGTGTTTTGCTGAAAATCTGTAAGAGAATGTCAAGGTGGACCGTGTCAATGTATTAGTATATCCTTATGGTACTATAATTCTTAATACAATTCTTATCTTTTAAGTAGCTATTCATAATTATTATAAGAGCTGTTAGGATACTAATTCTGCTAGAATTAACTACTATTAACAGAAACAAGGCAATACTACATTAGAGATCAGCATGACGCAGTTTATCTCTGCATGAAAACATTTCAATCATTACTTCTATCTAAATAGGAGCAAAACAGATTATTTTAAAATTGACTTCATATAATGACTAAAAAAACTGCTTCTACAAAGGAAAATACAAACATAAGACATCACAATCTTTCATGCACTAGGGGAAATTAATTCATTAACTGAATATATTTTAAATTTGATTCTAAAAAATACATTTTAAGTCAGGAGATGGTGTCATATGGGTTTTTAGGCTTGCTTATGTATGAATTTTACCCTTGGCTCCATTTTTACCCAAAGCTCCATGTTCAATAAACCCTCTCTATGCCATATAAGGAATATAGATGAGATCTCTTCTGAATAACTATTTATGTGACCTATATTAACAGAGCAATATGAAACAAGAACACACATAACCATAGAAAGCGGTTTGCATGCAGATAATCTCCAAGATGAGCAATTACTGATAGTAGAGGGCAATAAGAACAGCTGCCCCTTTATTTTCTACTGGTGCAGTAATAGCTACTGAATTTTATTCACCTCTGTTACAGGCACACTCTTCTCTGCCCTACAACAGAAAATTATCGACATCTAAAAAACTTCAGAGCTAAGGGCTTCTTGCAGGAACTCTGTCTTGTGACACACACCTAGTGTCTGTCACCTACTCCAGATGCATTTGTAGTCTTCCCTTTAAAATACTGCTCCAGTAACTCTGCAGAACAGCTAGTCCTGGGGCACACCTACAGGACTACTTTCTCTCGGTATCTAGTTTCATATACTATCTCCTACATAACTTTCTGTCTCTCGATAACCCATAAGGCAATTCCACAGAAGGATGGTGAAAGAGCACTCTCATTAAGGGTCACTGCCTTATATATGCTTTGTCACATGGACCGGTATCTGTTGTTAACTCACATGGAAATTACAAGTAACACTCAATTTCTAGAAGTCTGCCTTTTCCTACCATACCCCACTAGGTGTCACTAAATGTAACAGTTTTACCAATAACAATAATAGAAAACAGCATCAAAAAATTATTTTACAATTTTTTAAATTTAATAACATACAGTCTGTCTATGAATATGCATATAGCACTGTTATATATGCTTTTTAACTTATTCTCTTTTTTTTTAAATGTAACTGCTTTCAAAGTGGAGTATCTATGAAACCAACCATTTTGGATTCAGATTTCAGAGGATTCTTTTATTTTAATATAACCACAATCTGTTACAGTATATGGCGATACAAAAATCATGAGTCTGCTGTATTTAAAATCCTTTGAAACGCCTAGAAAGGCATTGGGAAGTATGCACTTTGGGCCAGATTCTCCATCGTCCGAATGGGGGCTAATATGCCTTTGCAAAGGCATTTCCGCGAAGTGCATGAGGCGCACCGCTGAAATAGTCGCGGACGCGCTTCATGCACTTCAAGAACAGGCGAACAGAGCGGCCACAATGTTATTCTATTAATTATACTTGCCCTTTTTCCAACTGATAAAGACAGAAAGAAATAATATTCATGAAATTAAGTTCAAAGATAATATTTTTACAAGTGCTGTATTTGAATTAAAAAAAAGAAAACAAATGGTTTAATTAGTCCAAATAAAGTATCATATAATACTACAGTACTCATCTTTACAATTAGTAAAAAGGGACATTTTAATTTTTGAGCGCTACTGGTCCTTTAATATCTTAGTGACAATACATACAATAGTGACTTGCCATATCCTTTATTTTTTCTTTATTTTAGGATAAAAATATCTCCATTTACTGCCATTACTGTGCAACAGTAGCATATTCCCATGTCAGCAAGACACTAAAATAATAATAAGGATCTGGGACACTGCCTATTCTTTTTCAGTTCAGGACCTCTAAAAGCAACGGTGCATCAGTTTGAGATAATTTAGCACGCACTTCTATCCTCACAAAGTGCATTTCAATGTTCAAGGTAATACCTGTCAGTTCAGAAAAAAATCTGGAAGACATCCCAAGTAGTTGGTATACATATATATGTAGCAAAGTTGCTAAAAAGTCCAAATTGAAATAGCGTGCTTAAAATTTTAAATCTGCTTACTTCTGGTGTCCCTAATGTCCTGTACTGCTCTGATTCCCCCCAGCTCTTCTTTGCTCCAAAGAGGAGAGCATGGTTAGACAGTGCTGTAGCGTTGTCAGCTCTTGTGTTGTGTTTGAAGTTTCACTGCTTCCAGAACTGCTCCTAGTGTCTTTACAAGAGTCCTGATTACGTTTAGCTTCCCCTGCAGACCCTTTGAGTGTCAGCTCTTCAGACCAGCCTTCCAGAATATCTTCAGATCTGTTTCTGCATTGTTTCTGCCTGGCTGCTCAAAGTGCTTGACCTTGCTGCCCCATGCTTAAAGGTACACTACGCTCCAAGTGATCCAGTTTGTGGTGTTGTTCTGCAGTTCCTGTATCCCCCAGAGTCTCTGCACATGTTTCAGCCAGCTGCCACCAGTGGGGGTTTAACCTGAGGGCTACAACCTGGGAGTCTCCTCTCCGCAAATTTCATACCCCCTTGCAAGGGTTTAAAGGTGGAGACTGGACTCTTCTTAGACTTAGCGCCTCAGCGTTATCCTGTACCAACCCCACTGTGGTAAAGAAAATCCACTACCTTCTTGTTTTCTACACTATTCCGCACCTGTCCCAGTTTCAGTACATCTCAGTACCTACAGAGGAGTAATAGACTTTGGTTGCTCCAGTTCCTCCAGTGACACCAAGTCCTGTAGTTGAGTGTTTTTCCCTGCACTTCACTGCATACCCGTGACAGATCCTGTAAAGTCACAGTTAATCCCCAGAGATCTGTGACAACTTTTTTATTTTACAAGGGAGACCAGTTGTACTGAAGACCCACATATTACTGAACAGGTCTTTAAATGCTGCTATTTTATTTTACTGCTGGAACTCACTCATGAATCAATTTAGAATGACCAAAATCTATTAGAGTCACATATTAATTTATTCATCTCTCAGATATCATCAGTTTAGATCCATTATCACTGCTAAATAGGCATAATAATTATGTTTACTATCATCTCTACATAGGAATAGTTTGTTGAAGGTGATTAAGGACACATTTTATTTGGTAAAGACAAACCAGGATTTTCAGTGACCAGCTACATGCATTTATTTATTCACACAATATGATGTTAAGCTTTAAAATATGTATTGATTCTGTGCCAAGAAATGGAAAGGATTTAAATTTCTCACTATCCTTGCTTATTTATGGTTTCCCATTTTGCACAAACTAAGCTTTAAATATCTACATAAAAGTAAGCCTTAAAAAGACAGAAAAATGAAATCAAGTATGCATTTCACGTAGAAACTGACCATTAGGCAGAAGCATTTCAAAGAGGGTATATTTGCATCAGTTTGTGTTGTGATGCTCCAATAGTCACAAATTCACTACTCCTAATTCACTAAGGGGTGGATTTCCATTGTGAAGAAGTGAACAGTATCAGATGTGATTTCTTACATAGTGCAGCATAGTCAGTTGGACAGTGGGAGCCCTGCCATGAATCCTTTAATTTAGCGTTCCCCAACCTTTTCTAGATTGTGGACCGATTCCCCAATCCAGAAGAGTGTTGATGGACCACTGGGAGGGTGGGAGGGGCCAAACACTCACCGACGGCTGGATGATGGTGATAAGCTTTGTGTGCGCGTGTCACCATCAGGTGGCCCAGTGCAGAGGAGTCTGTGGACCGGTAATGATCCACGGCCCGGCATTTGGGGACTCCTGCTTTAATTCACTACTTTGTTCTGCTGAAGTAAAACTGGCAAATTTGACGCAATGCACCTTGCTGAATTCATTACGTTAACAGACTCCGATGCTTGATGAATAGGTGAATTACCTGTGCACTCAACATACAAAGTGATGTCAAGTGCTCTGTAAGTTCTCCAACCATTTTAAGCATCCAAATTTGCCAAATCTTTCTTGTGTGGACCCTTACAAGACTGTCTGGACTTTCATGATTAAGCAGTTGAATCCCAGTGATACTTTAAAGGGCAATGGAACTAACAGTAAAATTGCATCTTAAAGAGTGGACTTCAGATGACCTAAAAAATCTAAGGCCCAGGCATGTAGAGGTCACTGATATCTATCTTGCCATCTGCACTGTTCATAGGTCATTAAGTAGTGTAGGCCTAAATGTGCCATCAATGGAGCTGACACCATGTAAAGGTCAGGTCATAGATGGGCTTTACTTTACTTTCTAGAATCTAGAAAAGATGTGGCTGTATAATTCTTAAATAAAAAGAATAGTTTCTATACATGAACATCCGCAAGTAATGGGTTGAGATTAAAGCACTATATAACATGTTAATGCAATGGAATATCAAATCAATTGAAAGCATATTGGGATGAATATTACATTACACTGGGTAAATATACCTTCCAAATGTAAATATTAGTGCTGGGGAGAGAAGATATCCCAAATATAAAGAGAAAGATACAAGACCAAAAATTATGAAATTGTGGTAACCAAAAGCTAATGTATGAATGTTTTATGGAACCTGTTAAAAATAACCTTTATACCCAGTGACAGCTCTCCTTCAATCTAATAAGAGCAATTCTCAAAATGTATAGTCATCTTGACTGGATACTAATTTAAAGCAGTAATGTTTGTTCACATCACAGTGTATGTGTTTTTTAACGCATTTCTTTTTTTAATACTTCATGGCATTTTAATTTAATACAGCATATGCAGATATAACTTACTTTATTTTATTCAATTTTGGAAACTATATATACATATATTTGCTCTGAAAGGCTTCGTACACACATACAGTAAGTTAAGCAAATTATGTAGGTCCATCACTTACCTTCAAAAAGTTTGCCTGTGTGTTCAGCATCTCCTCCAGGTAAAATCTTCCCTATGTAAGCACCAGTTTCTTCACCATTTCCTGGGATCTCTTTTCCACCAACAACCCTGATCCCAAAGCCATTTCCTATTTAATAATTAAAAATGTAACACTGATAACATGCATGTAAAGGTTTACTTTTCTTTTAAAACACAACTCTTCTTGATGTGCAAATACACATTTTGTGCTGTTTACCTGTTGCATACAATATATGCTATTTTATGATACTTTGGAAAGCCTCCACTGGATCAAAGAGGATAAACTAAGGATGTCATCTATTTACTTATTTTCAAAGGTTGAACTTGATGGACCTGTGTATTTTTAACTATATAACAATGTAACTAAGTAATAATTATGTACAACTGTCAACCTCCAGAATATGAATTGAATTTTCATTATATTTTTTACTTTACTGCTGAAAAGTTATGATCTGAGAAAAAAGGTTCCTGGGTCCTATTATTTACATTATATTTATAAAATATATATATATATATATATATATATATATATATATATATATATATA
>JAKJJM010039268.1:0-10229 GCA_021901965.1 Pipa carvalhoi
TACGTCACTGATGTCTTCTTCTGTAGCTGTGCTTTTATTTGCTGTTGGCTGCATCAAACATACTTCAGTCATTTTATACAAGGAAAAGTAACCACTGACCTCTAACCCACTTGTGTACTATTGCATTTAAGTAATCCGTATAGCAGATTTCATGACAACAGTCGGTAAAAGATAGGTCAGATTTTCATGTGCCCATAAACTGTGACAGTGTTCCTACAATTTTATACACAAATTCTCCAAGTAGTTGTTTAGGAACTTGTTTAAGCTTGGCAACCACTTCGTGATCCATAAAGTATCTCCTAAAGTAAATAAAGCTTTATGTTTTTGAGGAATCTAGTAGAAATTAATGGTTATCAGGAAAATGTAGTAAAATGGTCAGTAAATATCCCCTGTGTGGGTTGGCTACCCTGCTTTATGGCATGCACTTATAAGCCATTCCTTAATTAGCACAAATTATTTCTGGATTAATATGTATAACATTGAGTTTTATACTGAACTATCCAAGTTTGCAATTTAATTTGTTTAAAAAAGCATTTTGTACAATGTCTTAAGACATGTCTGAAGTGCTTCTGTTTGAGAGTTTGTATCCACCCGTACCTACTACAAATTGGATGGACACCATGCAAAGTCTAGCCAAATGCAAGCAATTGGATCCTACAGGATCAAAGGGTCTAGACTTGCAGGTGTAAAACAGAATCCTGTCTACAATATTACAAATAATTTATCATTGTTAATTGACTGGCATTGTAGCTTAATGCTTTTAGCTGTTAACTTCCATGTCCTTCTGTTATGAACCCTAAGATAATGAAATTATAGTGTTCCTTTAGGGCTGGTTTACGCTAGCAGTGTTGGCACTTTAACAAAAAATGTCACTGTTGTAACCTTATTACCTTTTATGGGATAATTTCCACTGGCAACAGAAACTTCCAAAACCTAATAGCAAATTGCAGCACTTAATTCCCCCAAGTATGTCACATGGCATGGTATTCACTATAACACATTCATATTAGACCTGTGCCATAACCACATAACCAGCATGCATTCTTGTTAATCACAGCAAGTAGTATCACAGTGTCCTTGCACAGGGTCTGTCCCATGTGATTGTAGTCTTGCATGTCACCAGTGGTGTCACTTTTAGATTATCGGATAGCTGATAGATGACATTAGACCATAGTGTTGGAGTTACCTTCATACCGAGTTTAGAAGCCAGCCTGCAATTTCAGGGGTTCTCCATTAACAGGAATATTCCCCAAATCTTCTCTGTATAATCCCAGTTTATGTTATGTACTTCCAAACAGCGCTGTACCTTTGTCATTAGAATAAAAATCATTTGTTTATGCTAGAAACAATATCTAATGTTTAGTAAAGTAGATCAGTGCTGAAAATGATTTCCTCAAATTTTATAGTAAAGTTTAGTGTGTAAATGAAAGCTTTAAAAGACAGACTGGAAGAGATGCAGGACTGGGCCTAATAGAAAAGATAAATAATAAGAAATACATATAAAATAAAAAAACTAGCCTCGAATTATATTTAATTTTTGACTGTTAGGGAACAGAGATCTTACCAACCAAATAAATAATAGGACAATTTGGAAACTATAAAGCAATGAGTACCAGCTGCATGTTTTCTTAGAATACAGATACTGGCAAACACTTAGTGTTAAAGGAGAATAATGAGCTTGTTTGGGCTCCGATAGCAGTGTTAGGCTCGCCTGCTGCCCCTGATCTCTGCTAAATTATCTTCTCTCTCCAGCCGCTGTGGTGCAATTCCTGACTGTTTTTCCAAAAAGAGCAGAGACAAAAATCGTTCCTAACCACCCCTAGATGAAACGAGCTCATAGTTCTTCTTTAAAGTGCACCTGTCAGCTTGTCCCGATTTGAAGCTGTGGGAGCCGCCATTTTGTGCCCAACCTGCCAATCAATCACTCTGACACACCCCCTAAGGCGTGTGCATATTGCGGGAGGAAGGCTGGTAGGAGGCGCTTACTTGTCAATCAAGTAATCCACGCCTCCTCCTACAGCCTTTCTATCCGACAAGCCTGCAGCGTCGACAATGTTGTTTCAAGCTGACAGGTGCACTTTAAATGAAACATGGTCCTTCTTGAGATGAAACAAGCTCATAGTTCTTCTTTAGACTTGTGATGAGGTCTAATTAACAGAACTGCATTTATGCAAGGAATGCAGAGGCAGATGTTTGGCTTTAGCATGCTGGAAAATTCCAGATTGAATATCAATTTTATTTAGGACCAGAAACTTAACATTGTTATTATTTTAGGTTCAAGGTTACTGTGTATTTCAGATTGTTTTATTTTTCATGCTAAAGCCTTTATTATCTTGCCCATTGGTTACCATTTAAGTTTTTGAATGGAGGATGGTGAGCACATTATTTAAGAAGGTAGACATTGTAGTACACCAACAAGAACCTTTTATGGATCTAGTGGTGAAGCAAGTTAAAAATTACTAAGGAGAGAGCCAGGTTACCTGGTTACTGTTGGCACGGTATTTTCTTCTTACCAGACAAGAGGAAGACTTGTGCATGTACACACATATAGAATAATCCATAAAAAAGATGCAGAGGAAACCATGGTATTTGGCACTCCTTCCGCTAAAGTGTGATATAGATATAAATACGCTTGCACAATACTGTTGTCATTGTTAAACATTTGTATCGATTTATTTAGGTAAAAGAAGAATGCAGACTTCTAAATGCTCCACCTGTGCCTCCGCGCAGTTCCAAGCCATCGTCCCCCGTCCCATCTGTTCCACTGCCAGCTGGAAAGGTCACACGCCAGCAAACACGGTCACCTAGCCCAACGCTTTCCTACTATTCCTCAGGGCTACACAGCATGTAAGTACACATGGAATCTCTAATACATTCCTGTCAATGCTAATAGTTGTGTTACTATAATGTAAAGGAAAGGCTATCCAGGTAGAGCAACCAATACTAGAGACTACCATGACTTGGAATTATCGGCTGCAGTGCCACAAGTTTTCTTCTAACTTTGGTGGTAATGTGCCCATAAAAATCAAAGTTAATTAAAAAAATATATATTTTTTTTTTTTATTTTGTATGCATAGTTTTATCTTCTTGAATGCACTATTTCCCAAATACTCCAAGTAAAATACAAACTAAAAAACACTTGTCTACTTAGCTTTTTGCACCCAAATCATCTGTAAACATAAAAAGAATGGAAAATATCATTTCCCCACTGAATGAACTGGATATGACTAAGGCAAAAACAAACACACCTCCATTGCAAAAAGAGATTACTTGGGCACATAAGCAGATTTAGAATGCTGCAAAGTGAAGAAAAAGATCCTGTGGATTTAATTAAACACTTCTTAAAATACATGTGCTTTAAAATCAGTGTTGTTCAATAATATACCCTAATTTACGGGCAGCTATAAGCATTATTACTCCATTATTGATCTTCAAGAAAACCCATCTATTCTAGAATAATTTGGAATTGATCAGGTTTCCTAGCTATATTGCATGTGTGATTAAATATTCCCTAATGTCCATTATAATAACATTAGCAGATACTATGGAATTCAGTGACCATGTAAATGCAGGAGCCAAAAAACTGAGTTATATTCAGACATTTTATATGCTTTTAATGTTCAGTGATATGATTACATACATTTTTTCTTGACACGTAACCAAATTGAAATATAAAGGCTTTTAAAGGGAAAATAATGTTGGGTTCTTAAAATTGCACTGGAAACAATTTTTTATTTAATGTGGTTGTTTGCAATTTTCATTTCAAATTGTTTTTATGGTAATTCTAATAATAAAAATAAAGCATTATTGTTAAATGAACCACATACATATTAAATTTATATACATATTAAATAAATCATGTACCAAGCTCAGCATTTACAATCTTTGTCCAGGCTAACTTCGTCCCTGAGGTAGAACCCATTTTTTAATTGGAGGCACGAATACAGGGTTAATTATATGATTACAGTAATATACAAGGTGGCAGCATTTCCTATAGAAAAAAAGTGAAACTTTAATAAATACAGTACTTCTGTCAAAATAGCTGAGCACCATTTTGACTGGCAGCCTAAATTCTGTCAGGTGTTTGTCCCCTAATAAGTAAACGGATACACTTGTAGCAGTTCCACGGTAACTTTATTCTCCCACTCTGGATCCCGGGGGGCCAGGGATTCTCCCACTCTGGATCCCGGGATCTGGTTTCTGGTTCTGCTGTTGCTTTAAAAAAAAAAAACAGCCGTGCAAATGCTTGCTCGCATGTTCTCTTATTCCTTATTTTAATTCCAAATTTTTTTTTTTTTTTAACAGAGGCATAACAGAAGGAAGTGAAGGAACAAACTCTTCAGATAGTTCTCAAGGTTCCTGCTATCCATGTAACTGGATAAAAAATGAATCTATTGATCTTGAAAGTAATTTGACTTGTGGTAGCACTTCATCAGAGGTCCTTCCTTCCCGATTATCCTGGCCAAATAGATATTGTGCTGGTGCAGAAGGCAATAACACAAACGATTATCTTATGGACCAGTGCCGCAGTTATTATAGTTATCCTCGACAAAAGATTCCAGGGACACCAAAGAAAAATTTTCCAGCTCCATTTGAGTTTGGAGGCTGTGCCTCTTTTACTGAGCATTCTCAGAAGGCACAAGTTGAGTTTCCAGATATTCCAGCAGGCTGTACAAAGTCTGCAAGCTACTCATTGGAAAGTTCCACTGAGAGAATGTTATCCGATAATAGTCCGAAACAAAGCTTTTCCTGCCCTGCCCTACCACCACGAGCTCCAAAATCAAGTGAAGGAAATGCTCTCTTGGATCCATTATCTTTACCTATGAAAATTGATGGAGCTGAAGAAGAATCACAGACATGCTCTCCAGAAATCTCAGAAGATCATTATCTTGCTAAAAAGGGTATGCAGGATATTTTCTCTATCAGCTACCCATTCTCCTCCCCACTTCATATGCAACTAGCACCAAGGTCCTGTGGGGATGGTTCTCCTTGGCAGCCGCCGACTGATCTTTCAGGTCTGTCAATTGAAGAGGTTTCTAAATCGCTTCGTTTCATCGGCCTGTCGGAGGATGTGGTATCATTTTTTGTTTCTGAAAAGATTGATGGAAATTTACTTGTTCAGCTAACAGATGAAATTCTGTCAGAGGACTTCAAGTTGAGCAAGCTGCAGGTTAAAAAGATAATGCAGTTTATTAATGGCTGGAGACCGAAAATGTAGAAATCGGAGTACTACGAGCCACTGAACAAAGCTATAAAGCACTTGCCATAAGTGCTCGTGTAATATGTACAGTCTGCAAATATTTTGCACTAAGGGTTAGTCTTGATTGTATATAGTTAAATAAGAGAAGAAATTCTTACTATGCAGTGAAAGGTACGAGTTGTGTATGAATCAATAAGTACTGTAACTCAAGGCAAACAAGTTTAAAGAATGCTCTCAGTGTGCCTTGGGCATGACTGAATACCAAGCAGCTGCTAAAATTCTTTTAATACGTTAAAGGGAAATTGAGATTGTAAATTTCTTGTAAAACCTGTAATGTATGTTAAGAGCCAAAGGTTAAAAAAAATTATAGTAGGATATCAGGAGTTAACTACAGTAGGTTATATGAACTTAGAAAGCTTTCCA
This sequence comes from Pipa carvalhoi, assembly GCA_021901965.1. Classification (NCBI taxonomy): domain Eukaryota; kingdom Metazoa; phylum Chordata; class Amphibia; order Anura; family Pipidae; genus Pipa; species Pipa carvalhoi. The sequence goes on from JAKJJM010039268.1 coordinate 5,624, forward strand.
ATGAAGGTCTTACGAGAGCACTTATATAAAATTAAAAACACGGTTAAGCTTAAAAAAAATTCCTAATTTCACACACACAATTAATATGAATAATGAAAGTCTCTAAGGGTAGTCAGTTAGCTTAGCTCCTTGATCTCCATCATGAATGGATTTGTGGGAGTTAGGGACCTCTTTTATAAACCTTGTATAAAAGGTCTATGATGTAACTTTACCCATTACTCAGTGTATCGGTTCGGTATTATTCTGGCATTTCCAAAGCACTGAACTATTATTTTGTCTGCCGATTAGCAACATATATCAGAAAGGTGAGACAAACAAAACAATCATATTCATTCTGCAGGATATAGTTAATAAAGCACATTCAGGATGCCTGTTACACCCGAGGAAAGGAAACTAATAAGCACCTTGAAATACTGTTTTTACTTTCCTACTTTAATAAATGTGATAGCCTTCTGTTTTATCCTGCTATGTGAGTGTGATCTACCGGTATTTCAAAAATATATCCTGCTCTGATGGAGAAGTAATGTTAACACGCACACAGTCATCTTGAGTTCTGTACAATGGAGGTTACATTCATATAGATGGTTGGGACATTGGTGCACTTAAACTTGTAGTTATACCTCCCCTCTGACCCTATTTCATCTGGGCAGACCTCTGGTATTCAAAGTGGGTGGAAAAACAGGAGTAGGGTTTGACAAAAAATGGTTTACCCAAAAGGGTCATGGGAATGTTTTGTCCTGTTTTTAGATCTGGAATGTTGGGAGGCATGGGTGAAGACCAAGAATGTAATGTCAACATCTTGAGCTGAAAGAGCAAACGAGCAATTGTATTATTTTTGCCTGTTGTATTAGTCCTATTGATGAAGTGCCGTTTTAACATAAAGATTTATTTAACATACTATTTTTCTGATTAAAAATTTCTGTACTGACTCAGAACAAAACCACTACCTGAGATGTAGTTACTCTTATTGTGGTAAAACTATAACATTCGTAACAATGTATGTTTCCATGTATATATAAATATGTATAATATATAAACCTATTTTCACTCAGTACTTGTGTGGCCATTTTCTTTTAAAGAAACACGTATTAAATTCTACAAATTGAGCTGCATATTTATTTTCCCTAGATCAAATTGTATCTAAATGCAACTCTAGAAGGATCCTATCAGTCGGTGTACAAAGGTGGGGTTTAGAAAGAAAAGGGAAAATAATAATAGGTTTAAGCATACCTAATACAGGGCTGTATAGAATTCAATACAAATGCTGCATGTTTTTTATTTATACCCTATTCATTTAAAGAGAAATGTCTTGTGCATTTATGCCAACATTTCCTTTAAAACTAGCAATGCTAAGCTGTTCTGCAATCTATGCAGCCTTTCATTTATTGTAAATTGTGTCTTTAATTCTGGCATGTATGAAATTAAGTCCCTTAAAACAGAACAATTGTAATAAGGGTTTCTGCCTCATCCTTTTAAAACCAAACACATATAAAATGCGCATGCTGCAGTACTGATTGTGCTATGGGTAGTATGGCGAATTGATGATCTAAGCAGCATTATTCTTGATTTATTGGACAGTAATACATCAGGGTATTTTGCCCAGCCCCCCAGTGACAAGGACACTGACTTGGGGGAGGTACTTAAATCACTAACTGGATTCCATGTACTGCTTGCCCTGCATAATGACTGACATCTGGAGCTAGGTAAATTAAGTATTGGTTGTGTCTGGTTAATTAGGCTATTCTAAGTTTCGCTAACCAATACAGAGGTACTCTTTCCAACCCTTTAGTGTCATTTCATTAAACCTTACAGGTGTTAATGTGAACTTTAATGAATTGAGGCCAGTAGATTTTGTTCTAACAAACCAAATGGCACCACTAAGCAATGGTGGGAAGAATGATTGCCAACAATTCAGACAAATTATAAAATAAAGGAAGCCATAATACTTTCTAAAATGTTTGATGTATTTTATGAGTTATACAGCAAAGATATGCCAAACTTTGATGTCAATGCAAATGTTAGCAAAGTATATAAATACCGAGCTTTGTCAGCAAGGTTACCAACAAACATTAGCCAACGTCTTTATTGTCCAGCCATTGTTAGCATTGTTGCTAACAAGTGTTACCAAACATGCATAGCTTGTTAATGTTAGTAGCCACATGATAATCTGCTCACACTTGTTAATGTGGCTGCACTTTCAGTACATGTTCCTGCTCTCCTAATGCAGAACATGACACTTGCAAGCCAAAGTAGAAGCTGTCTTTGATCATGTGAACAACAGAGTTACTAATCTTTTAGTGATGACAAGGTTCATTGAAATAATCACAAAGGGTCTGAACAAGCATAAAAGATAATAAAACTGCATTCTGCAGGTTCCAAACATATACATGATATGTGAAGGAGCCTTCATACTTTGCAGTAACCTGCATATTTCTACTATGGCATAACAGCCCTCCTTCGTCTTTGGATTTCCATCAGATGATAATTCTCTTAGTAAATATACCTATATATGCCTCATGAGGTTTTTTGCCTTCCTCTGGATCAACATTGCAGGATCCAATGATCAGTGGATGGACTTGTGTCTTTTTTTCAGCCCTGTAAACTGTTACTATGTAAATTTGAACAGCTGTATTTACAGTAGATGTGTTACAAAGGAAATTGGGTGGCGTAACTGCTTTTAAAAAAACACTATAACATTAAAGGAGATGTAGCACTGTTCATAAATAACACCAATGCAGTCTCATAAAGGGCCAAATTCACATTTATTGGGCACTTTCCAATTGTCGCATATTGAGCAAGCTCTGCGATGATACGAACTTGCAACCAATTCAGACACTTACAACAGTCGTGTACTTGCAGAGCTATTGGCATGCACAGGTAACTCGCCTATTCATAAGGAGTCTATTGCAGTAGGAATTCTCCAGATTTGACAGATTAAAGTGGTGAATTAGGGGGCTGATGGCTGGGTGGCTACTGTGAGACTGACTATGCAAGAAATAGCTACTAAGGCCGTTCACTTCTTCGCTGAATCCTCTGTTTAGCAAATTAGTAGAATTCACAACAATCGGAGCATAGTGACCCAAAGTGATGTGAATTTAGTTTGACAGTGAAATACTTACTTTGATGAATAAGCCCCTCTGTAAGGGATGGGAAGTGCTGTGACTCAGTGGTTAGCTCTGCAGCCTTGCAGCACACGGTCAAGCGTTCCACCCTGGACATCATCTGCATGGAGTTTTATGTCCTCCCTGACTAGAACTACAGTGAATGTTTCACCTTTATAAATTGCTGTGGGAGCTATTGACACTGTATAAATACACGCAAATGATAAATTAACATATCGGCAAGGGCTATAAATGAGAGGGCTTTGCTTAACGCTCCTGTCGAGCAATATTCGGTGCTGGTGATGTTATTAGATTGTAGTGTTGCATACCCTGTAGTGAGATTTGTAAATCTACTGTACTACAACTCTTCTCGTCATGGGAGTGGCCAGAAGGGGTGTGTTTTAAAGGGGGCATGGCCTAAAATTTTCACGCAACAATAATTGCAACATATAAACCTTTCACTAGATTTTGTTTAAAACTTCTGGTAACTTTAAACTACAACACACTAAGGGCGTCATTCTGTAAAGTGAGAATTTGACTGTCGAATTCACAGACAGCAGATTCCCATTATAAAGTTGCGACCGCGACAATTTTTTTTAAAGTTCCAACTTTGACATTTCCTTTGTAAAGTCGCGAATGCGACAAAATTCTCATTATAAAGTCTTTATAGACCTTTACACTACAATTCAGACTTTACGGAATGACCCCCTAAAATTGAATTCCAAGATGAACAACCCCATTAGTACTTCTTTGCTACAATTCTTTACCAACGCACAGCAATGTGTCTATATTAAACTTAAATTCATTTTGTTAGAAATGTTGTATTTAAACATTAGTTTGACACCGACATCTCTTTACATTGAACATCCAATTTCCTCCAGGCGCAGCAAAGCATAAAGTATTAGGGGAAAGGCCAGTTAGATGTTAGTTTAATATCGTTTCTAAAAGCAAATACTGCAATTGCTCTTGAGGTTTCTCCATCTGGTGTGTATACATCACAGAAACGGAATGCAGTTGTGGAATAGTAGCCTAGGGAGAACTGGAAATTCAAAACAGAAAGAGACAAGGAGTTACCCAAACTAGCTAGTGAGGCTGACATAAGGAGAGAAGGTTTAGAGAAAAGCCATTTAGACATTTTGGCATGGAAATTATTTTAATATACTGCTATAAAATACTAGGTTTCAAGCTTATTTCCTGACTTGTATTTCATCTTTGCTTTCACTTTTTGCTGGTTGCAGCTATCTTTTATCTTTCTGTGGAGCTTTATATAATACAGATTTATGAATTTATAAAAGATGGCTGCAAACAGAGGAACAGCACAAACAACAGAAATCGGGAATACAACTTTTACATTTCTACAGTTGCGCCATAATAAAAGCTATGCCAACTGATACTGTAGAGCAGTGGTTGTTAACCTTGTTTGAGGTACCGAACCCACCAGTTTCATATGCGCATTCACCGAACCCTTCTTCGTGTCATCACGAATCTGCATGAGTCAGGTGTGT
>JAKJJM010039280.1:0-12527 GCA_021901965.1 Pipa carvalhoi
GGTAGGGGGGGGGGTGGCAGATGCAGAAAATTTGGAGTACTCACCTTCCTCCAGCATTTCAGCAATAACCTCCTCTGAGCGCTTCTCCACACTTAGGTAAGTTGAGCACAACGCCGCTCCTTGGCGCCTTCGGGTCTTGTCGGCTCTATTCACTGTGGATTCGGCAGCTACCGACATGACCCGAAAGTGCCGAGAAGCACCGTTGCGCTCAACTAACCTCAGTGTGGAGAAGCGCTGAGAGGAGGTGCATAGCTAGAATGCTGGAGGAAGGTGAGTACGATTTGTTTTGCGAGCCAGATACGGCCATGAAAAGAGCCACATCTGGCTCGCGAGCCATAGGTTCCCGACCCCTGTTCTAGTCTATACTTCTGTATTGTTAGGATAATGGACCATAACAACTGGAAGATCATTTACTTGTAAAGAAGACCAAATTGTAAACAAGAACAAATAGTTCAGATCAAAAATAAAAAAGAAACAAAAAAAAAAAGTAAAAAATATAAACTAAAGACCAATTAATGAATACCTTAGTCTACAACATACTAAAAATGGATTCCAACATGAACAACATATTTGAACTAGGTTGCAACTGAAAGGGACCTTTTTATATGTAAAATAATATGTTTTTAATGTTAAAATCTGGGGATAGATGGCCTATGTAAATAACGAACTTTTAAAATAAATATTTTTTTTTAAGTAGAAAAATAAAACTGGTCCATGTGAAATCTATAGGCATATGCTAATAAGACTATAATACAACAGGTAGCTTTAAGTCTCAGACTGGCTACTGTATATTATACTGTGGCTTTAATATCTCAATATAAATAGTATGAGAATATGAATAATGTATATTGTGGTCATAGCACATTCAGCCTATAACCAGAAAAGCAGTGAGTTAAATTGCTTTTTGCTCTGAAACAATCAGCTTTTTTTTAAATTAATTTTTGATTCAAGTGCTAATTTCTCTGACTCAAGTAGAGGGATGACCATATTAGTAAGCCATCTTATTACACATGTCATGCATCCCAGATTATATTTTGCAGACAATTAGGGTAATCCAGCCAATATATGTGAATTTCTTTAATGAATTGGGTGTCAAATGTCTGAATGAAAATTGCCTATCTCGGGATAAGCGTTATATCAAAATGTTGCCAAAATTGCTATGAACAAGTTAGTATGGGAGAACAGCATGAAATATAAAATCACATTACAAGACATTCTAGTTCATATGCTCAAAGGGTTCTTTTTACCCTTGCCTTACTGTATGTAACTTTTAAATGGGTTTGAATGATAAAACTGTCAAATATTATAACATTAAATTGCATTTTACCTTAAAGAGTGCTTTCACATTTTATCAATGTTGTATGTAACCAGAATTGCATACAGATATGCTAAAGTGCATTATCTAACAATGTTATAATGTGCTTACCATCATGTAAATAAAACAACTGCAAGATATAGTATAATGGCAGTTCAATACATTTTTACAAATATGTATTTCTTGTAGTCTGATATTACTTATGAGTCAAATAATGGGGGTTTTTTTTCAGTTGTTTTCTAATTTTTTTATATCCCCTATATGAGCTGTTCAAAAGCAACATTGCTTTTTCAGAATACAGAAACAAATGCAATATTGAAAGCAAGCAAAATCCTTAAATTGTAGGGCAGAACTGTGTGTGTGTGTGCAGACAACAGATATTGTAGAATGAATATCTTATCTTCTCCATTGTAACAGATCCATTAATACATGAATTCTGTATTGGGTTTGCTCAGTATGCATGGAATATTTTTCACATTTTCTGTAAAATGTGCTGTGTATGCTCTGCTGATCACATACATGGATTGGCTGACCACTAACACTTTCACAACAATGTTCCATTCATTTTACAAGCTGCTCTCTGAATCAACACAATAGTGTTCTTTGTAATATTTCCAATGTAGTTATCAGTGAAAGGGTAACAAAGCACAGCTGCTTTACAAGAAACCCACATTATCAAACAAATTCAGATACACACCCAAGCATTTCTTAATTGGCATGAATATGATAATAAAGTTCACAGTGTTTCTTTTTATAAACTAGATAATAAAGTACTATATGTACATTTGAGTTTGGTAATGCCCCTAACAAAAAAGGGGGGATGGGAAAATGGTTAATTATGTCATAAAGCGGAAAAGACAAGGAATAGCTTGTATTCATGACAGGGCTCATCTATTGGATATTAAGAGAACTGCACATTGAGGAATGCTTTCCGTTTAGAAAACGCCACCTTTACTGCTAAAAGCCAAATGAATCCTTTATGGTACATCCTGGCTTTAATAGAGATCTATAAATAAGCACTGCATAGTTCATTTCTTTGTTTTGTTTTTGGAAAAATTATTGCAGCCGAATGGTCTCTGCTTCAAGTTCAATAAGGAGCAAACAAAAGAGGAGTGTGAGTCGTCCGTATTGGGCCTGGAGCTGGTCGCAGAAGTGCTGAAGGAAGTGCTGTAGACTGGAATAAAGTAGCTGCTGGTGTGTTCCGGAGATTGAAAGGAGAAGTTACAGCGACTGCAGCAGCGGCGGCAGCTGCTGCCAAAGGATTTGGTAGTATTTGTGGAGTTAATGGCTTTAGACGTTGCTTTGAGAACGCTAGTTTAATCTGTAGATACAAAAGAAAGCATATATCAGTATTTTCATTCACTGTTAACCTCTTGTTAAATTGTCAATTTGTTAACAGGAAATAGAAGAATAGATTTTGCTACTGAATGTGTGTATGTATATTTTTATTTATAAAGTGCCACTAGGTTACGCAGTGCTGTACAATCCAACAAAACAGTTATAATACAGATAAGGGAAAGGTGCTAAACAAAGAACAAGTGAAGTAAATTACAAGCATATATGCAAGAAAATACATCACTCTAAATGCCAGGCCATGATTGAAACAAGAGGATAGAGGTCCCTGCCCCATAGAGCTTACAATCTAAATAGTGAATGAATACTGGAGCATCCATGTTTAGTATCATAAACTCAAACTATGTTTTTTATAACATGCACATGTTAAAAATGTACATATTATATGTGTATAAGAGTGAATTTGAACGCCATAACAATGCCATTTATTGACATGCAAGAAGTTGGACTGATGCAATTTGTACCTATATCTGGCTTTAAAACTATTTTTTCTTTATTTTAATATTTTTCTCGAAACTATTTTTTTTTGTAAGAAATTGTCGTTAATGTCATTGTGTAGTTTCCTCATTATTACCTCCTATATTTTCAGGTGGCTCCCTGGCAGGGAGCCAAAGTATATTCAGTAGGATCCCTGTTTCAAATAGCTTCTCCAAATAAGAAAACATTGTGGGGGTCATTCCGGTAGGTCCAAATTTTCTGTCCTGAATTCACTTATAGCGAACTCCCATTATAAAGTCGCGACCGCGACTAAAAAATTGTCGCGGATGCGATTTTATAATGGGAGTTCGCTATAAGTGAATTCGGGGCAGAAAATTCGGATCTACCGGAATGACCCCCTGTATATTTTAACTGACAGCATGTAACAATAACTTAACGTGCAGGACACCACAGCAGGTTTGACGCTGGCCCCACCGAAGGCGCAGAGTCTAAGGGACCCCCGGTCTTCACCCTTAACCCCCGCAAGGGGGTATGGCCTTTACTGCAAAGGGATCCCCAGGTCATGGCCCCTGGGGGAGCCACCCACTGGTGGTGCTAAAGTGGTGGCAGAGGAATAGGAGGGAACTTCTGGATATAGGAAGGCAAACAGGCAGGCAGGATACTGGATGCAGGATACCAAACAGGGTACTGGACGCAGGATACCAAACAGGGTACTGGACGCAGGATACCAAACAGGGCACTGGACGCAGGATACCAAACAGGGTACTGGACGCAGGATACCAAACAAGGTACTGGACACAGGATACCAAACAAGGTACTGGACGCAGGATACCAAACAGGATAACAGGATTCAAGATAACAGGATAACAGAATTACAGGATACCAGGAACAGGACCTATAAACAGGCAATGGAATAGCCAGCCTGCAGAGAATATATACCCAAGGCTAGAAGAGGGGATTAGCTGGCAAAAGTGGTTACAATTAAAGTACAATTAACATCAATTGTGCAAGGCGGGAAAAAGGGAATCAAGGCAGGTAGAAATCAGGTATGAAATTTCTAGAAGGGCAAGGAAACTCAACAGGCTTCGTAGCGAAGGGGAAGGTTCAGCGCCTGCGAATGGAAGGTCAAGAGCTGGAATCCCAGGAGCGGAGAGAGCGCTGTGTTATACAGCAATCACTGCATTTTTGTGAAAATCAACAAACTTGCTTTTATTCCACGGATCATTCTTTAAACATTAATCTGTGCATGAATGTTTTTCAAGGAGTAGGTAACAACAGAATACAAATAACTAAAAGGAAGGAAAGATAGTGGGAACATTTAAAAACAAGACCAATGTATAAGAAAAAACTTTGTTTCAGAATAAATATTGAAAAGTGTAAAACACTAAAGTTTTTGCCTGTAGTTCCCATTTAACATAGAGTTAAATCATCAACAGAAAATGGTCTTAATGGGGTATAGAATTTAAGGTGGTAGAATTTACATTTGATTAAGCCTTGTTAAAAATGGATGCTATATTGAGCACATTTTTGCAAAAGGCTAGAGGTAAAGTTCTAACTGACAATAACCTCCATTTATGACAAAAAATATGCACCATCTTCAAATCAATGTATTTGTCCTACTCCTTACAATAATATGTATTAGGTTAGCTGATTCAATGCGTAAAATCTGTTTTAAAGTAATAAGGTGATACACCATGAATAATATATATTTGTCTAAATATGTAAAATAGTTTCTTATTAAATCTGCATAAACATCTCTTCATGAAGTTGTTATCTGAATAAATATAAACTTATAGTTCCAATGTTAATTGTTGTTGTATGTTTGGAACTCTTTTTTGTGGTATTGGGATACTTTTTCTTTTCTAACCTTCTTGTATTTCTTTTCCATAATGGATGAACATACCTAGAACTACAAACTAAACAGTTTCAATACAATACTGAGGGGGAGATAAAAATCATGTCAAGAATGGGCACATTCATAAACACATTAACTAAATAAGACCCCAGTCTACAACATACTAAACATGTTTATGAATTTTAAATTATGCACAAATGGAACACATTTTCATGCAGAGGACAAAAGTGGTCCTGTAGAGCTATTGGTATAGCTGTATTCCTGAGAAAGCAAATACATTACTGGCTTAGATGGCCCTAGGAATGTTACAGAAAGGAGTTCCTGTAGAAAAAGATTTGCCCTAGCTTCAAGGTGAGCTTAGGGGTAGTTTGCGTAATAGGGCACAGTAGTGTGTGCCAGTATAGTAGTTAGGAACTGATAGCCCTAAGTCGCAACAGGAGTAAGTGAAGGGGTAGCCCCAGAGAGTGAGGTGGACATCCTGCTCTCAGTTAGGGTCCTGAGGTCAGGGCTAAGGCTTTCCTGTTCCTGTAGTGTCTTGTGCTGTATAAAGTCTGCTGTTTCCAGTGTCTGATGTTGCTGCTGAAATGTGACCAGAGCATTGGCACCAATGCTATGTATACAAAAACTGCTTATTATGTTTGACTTTTCTCATGAATAAATGTTGAAAATATATGGAAAAATCACTGCCTGTCTGTTTAGGAGTAAAAGAGGTGGCTTAATCCTGCTGTAATTGGGGTTATACTGACTAAAACATGCTACTTGCTCCCCCAACATCTGAGTAATCCCCACAGTGCCTACTGAAGAGCTCCTGTGTAAATTCTGATCTGTTCTGCTTCATACAGCCTTCTAAATACAGCCATTCCAGTTCATGCCCCTCTCCATTACTGCTCTTGTCCTTAGAATGATTTTTGGTGATGATGTAGCCTGTTCCTGATTATGCTGTCTAATATGGCTCTGCTCTTGCCTATCCTAGTTTAAGCTTGTAGAGTTTTATGTCTAAGCCTGCTCCCTCAAAACCTCAGATTTACATATGACTGGCACTCTGGTCCACTCTAAACAAAGTATTAGGATTCTTGCACAGTTAGGACACAGAAACATGTGTCAAACCTCAAGACAGAGGCAGCTAATGTATAAGGAAGTGCAATCTAACACTACATTATCTTTACACCTCTTATTGATAAACATATAATAATGGAATAGGAATATTTTTTTAGTGTACTTGGTCCATCATGCACCTGTCTCTTATTTAGTGAACCAAAATATATATGTATGTATATGTATATACATACATGTATATACATTAATAAAGTGTAGCCTAATCTTAGTGGCAATGAATTAAAGAATTTTTTTCAATTAAGAACAATGAACTTGTAATTAGTAAATCAGTGATAATTTAACAAAAAATTACACAGTAATAAAGAATATTGGTAGGATAGAATTTAAATTTGAGATCCCCTGGAAACAGCCGCAGTTAGGACTGTTTATAAATTGTTAACCATGTCAGACGTATTATATTTGCCAAAAATGAGATTAAAAAAAAAAAAAAAAAATGAAATAACAAATAAAAAGCATGAAAAGATTTCTTTTTAAAAGTCATGTTAAATTTAGATAAGCAAAAATGCCTTTATGGACTTCTTATCTCAATTTTACAGCTAAACACCCAAGAGAACATAAATCCATTCTAGTATGCTGTATGTTTTAATAGCTGTAGTTACTCTCATAGGATGACTAAGAATGCTGAAAAGATGTTCCTTTAAGATAATAATTCCTATCAGTGTTTTTGCTAATGTAAAAAAACAAGTCTACAAAAGTTCTACTCAAGACCAAAGAAAACATATCTATGTGTACAGGATTATTCATATTCTAATATAAAAATACCGGGCAAGGGATATAGATATTATTCAGTCTGAATATTTCCAGTAGCAAATTCAATAGCTCTAAAGTGTTTCAATTCTGTTTCAAAATATTTTGAGGGTTTTAAAAGCATTTTGAAACTGCTGAGACCAATGCTTCAAAGAAAAAGATAATCACTTTTCTTTATTCTTTACTTTCAATAAAGCATTTTCTCTTTTCTATTTTAAAATGAAAATACATAAAATGTTAAGGGCAATAACATAATTAATTATGATAATCCTCCTTCTATTAAGGGTAATAAAATAAATTCTTTTATTATATATAATAGAGATATAGTTAGTTTGAGATTGTTTTAAGTGGGAATTAAATAAGAAGCTTTTTGATGTATTTTTCTCACAAGGTGCACATAGCTTACCTTTTATTTTAGTGTAAAATAGTTGTAAGAGTGTATTTTACGTGCTTCTTTAAATTCTACTCAATCTATGTGTTGTTATACAACTTACTAAATGTAATACATACCTATATATTCATAAACCAACTGCATAAAACCAAAATAATGCTCAGATTATCAAATGATAAATAATACACAGCTGTGATAAGAAAACACACTAATTTGTTAAACAGCAATTTAAATTGATATATGTTTACTGCACTAAAATCCCTTCACCACCTGTCCATTCCTACCAGTATTTCAGAAGCCATTTTAAACTATAATTAAGAGATATGGGGAGACATTGATGATATTGCAGTCACAGAAGTTAGACATAACATATTCTCCCACAGATTTTCCAGATCTCTGTGGGCTCAAACCTTCTTTAAAAATCACAGTCAGTATCCACCAATATTCAACAGTATCTGCCAATAATCTAGTCTGAAGGTGTTGTCAAGCAGAAACCTTTAAAAAATCCCATTCTAAATTTGTCTCTTGCTCCTGTGTTTTCATAGACTTTTAGGAGGAGGATGACTCTTCTGGCTTTATATCACCTTACCAAATAATTGATAATGGATGGAAAATTTAATATACATACACACATACATACATTTGTATGTGTGTGTGTGTTTGTATGCATAGATATGTATTGAGATAGATAGACAGATGCAGAAATGGATAGATAGATAGACAGACAGACAGACACACAGATAGATACAGACAGATAGATAGATACAAAAAGAGAGATAGATAGATTTATAGATAGATAGATAGAGACAGAGAGATAGATATAGATAGATAAATAGATAGATAGATAGATAGATAGATAGATACAGAAAGGACAGATATATAGATGGTAGATAGATAGATAGATCGATCGATAGATCAATAGACAGCGATAGATAGATATAGATAGATACAAAAAGACAGACAGCTAGATAGATAGATGATAGATAGATGATAGATCGGTCGATAGACAGAAATAAATAAGATAGACAGATAGATCGAAAGACAGACACAGATAGATAGATACAGAAAGACAGACATAGACAGATAGATTGATAGATCAATCAATAGATAGATAAAATATAATTTTATTTTCATGTCTGTAGACTTTGCTTAGAATGAATCTTGCAAGTCAGTTTCTTTTGTGTTTACATCTTAACTAAAAAGTAAATGAATTGCTTACCCCAATTGGAGTAGTTGGCTTCTGAAGTTTATTATAAGGACTATATTTTGGCTTTGGAGGCTTCCCAGCAGCTCTGTCTTTGTGTCTTCTACTACTAATGTGCTGAAAGTATTAAAGAAAATTGTAGTTATAATAAACAAACAGATTACATTTATGCACAATATGTATGAATTCTTTGATGGCTTGCTGATAAGATGGTATGCTTAAAATATTCATCAGTAGAAAAAGAGCGTTATTAGGGAAGTGTGTTGGCTGCCTTGCAGTGCTAGATCCCGAGTTTCCACCCTAGACATCATCTGCAAAGATTGGAAAGACTGAACTGTTCTGTCTGTACTAGTGTGCGTTTCCAAACATATAGTAGGTTAACTGAAGCCCGACTTAATTGGCACTGGTCTGTACCTGTCTGTCCCTGTGTGCATGACTTATAAAGTCCTATAACTTTATAAGGAAACTAGATTTTAAGCTCCATAGGGCCAGGGACTAAAGTGACTTTTTTTTTCTGTAAAAAGCCATTGAAGATGTTAGTGCTATAGACATATACCCTGAACTGATTAACCTACAATACACCAGTAAAAAATATGCCATATAATAATTTAATAATTCTACTTTATTAATACTACCTGCCATTCTTATTTAATCCATATATTTTGTTTAACATTTAAAGGTTAAGGTCCTTAACATCCATAAATGTATCCATGTGTATGTATGTATGTATATTTTTATTTATAAAGCGCCACATGGTTATGCAGCGCTGTACAATACAACAATTCAGTTATAATACAGACAAGGGAAGTGCGTAACAAAGAATAAGTGAAGTAAATTACAAGCATATAATAAAGAAAATACATCACTCTAAGTGCCAGTCCATGATTGAAACAGGGAGATGGAGGTCCCTACCCCGTAGAGCTTACAATCTAAATAGGAGGAAATGTTGTTTGTAATACACAATGAAATAACATGTCTTAAAATCTTAAAGTTAATGTGGTGCCAAAGATAGAAAAAGGAACACAATCACAAACAAGAAGTTACAGATAGCGTTAAACTTATATCAGCAATCAGAAGAAATTAAAAAATGTGTTTTTATTAGGTCGGACTTTTGTTAAACAAAACAAATTGATCACAGAGAGTTAACATGATTTTATTAAGGACTGGTATTGCTAAACTGATCTAATCATCTTTTATTAGAAGTTAAGACAAATTAGATCAAGGCTTTTACAGGTGATGTAATCTATTTAGATTTTGCTAAAGCATATGATACCATAATAATAGGGCACTGGGGCAACAGACTAGTACTTGGGCTGAGATTTAGTTTAATGTTAGAGAAACCTAGTGTGCTTGGAAGAGAGTGGTACGTGCCACATGGAACACTGAATTTTTGAATACATTACATCATAACTGGTCTGGGAAAAAAGTGTTCGTATGTGGACAAGGATTAGCATTTTGTAATGCATTATACTTTTTGGAGCTGAATGTACATTCAGACAGTCATCTAGGAGTTAAAGTCTGAGCTTTGTAGCTGGTGGCCAAAAGAGTCTGTTTGCTTAAGGGACCATTATTACCAGAATAGTGTAATTCTTACACAGTTATCTTTTATCTGTGGTAAAAAGAAACAAGTGCCATTGCTTTCAAGTGAAATAAAATGTATATTTCTGATAAAATACAAATCTGATAAGAAATGTTTCAGATTTTTGCGGCTGTGCTAATTAGATTTATAGGCGCAATAAATTTTACCAAATTATACCAAAACATATTTACGCCTGTACCCCATACACTTTTGAGCCTCACCTTTAACCAAGATAAATATTAAGGGGGTCATTCCGGTAGCTCCGAATTTTCCGTCCCAAATTCACTTATAGCGAACTCCCATTATAAAGTCGTGACCGCGACAATTCTTCCATTATAAAATCGCAACTGCGACAATTTTTTAGTCGCAGCCGCGACTTTATAATGGGAGTTCGCTATAACTGAATTCGAGACAAAAAATTCGGAGCTACCAGAATGACCCCCTATAGGTTTCACAGAATTATGGATAGCTAAAAGATTTCTATCACCAGCGCTTTATTTGTATGTTTTTTTTTAAATAGCAGCCTGTTTTACAATACCTTATCATGTCTTAGTTAACAGCTGACATCTGCTTTGATCATAGTTTTTCATGATATTCATATGACTGCAATCTAAAAACAAATACTATTGTGTTCTGGCCATGTGTAAATAACTAGTACACCTTCTGTAACATTACTGTTCAAATATATCCCATTTCATACAATAAGGCACTCCTAATTTATCACATGTTGCTAACGTTTCAGTCTGGGTTCTAGGACACCATTACCCTCACATAAAATAGCAACATAAATTACATCTCTATATAAATATAACATGAAAAAATGGGTGTACTGTTGTATGGAAATGGTGGGTTATATATAAATCTTTTTGTACTTGTATTTTTATTCTACTTACAAAGAAAGAAGGAATCTAAAATTAATATAACATAAGTTTTTACACGTGCAAGAGTTGATGTTCCTGTAAGTATAGTGTAAACAACATAATAATTTGCAGGTCAGTCTCACATAGATGTAATTTGGGGTTGCTTAGGGATTAGTTAATCAAATCACTGAATATGGTACAAGAATGATATACAACAGTGTCCAGCCAAGTCCAAGATTTATAAATCTTCACATGTCATTATATATTTTGAAGGAATTTAGTTTGTGCTGGAAATCTTTGTAATGCTGCTGTGATTTGGATAAGAATCTGACAGAATAAGCTGATGTGGTTTGGAGTTAGAATAGTGTGGAACCAGGACAAGAGGAAATGTTGTAGTGGAAAGTAGAAGTAAGCTGTAGGAGAACTTTGGATTGTTGCAGTAAGAATATCTGGAGGAAAAAGCATCTGGAACTTAGGTCAGGATTACAGAGAATTGATAAATGCTCATGTGTTTAACATTGCATAGGTTGAAAAATCATTTTAAATGTTTGCTGTTGTTTGCTTATTCAATGTATCACATGTGGACTTACAGTAACAGGATAAATGCCCTATAAATAAATATATGTTGTAGTGCATTGGGCTGATTTTTTGCACAGTCATGCAGGGTTGACAACCTCATTTTATTTTTAAGCAGAGCCATCTCAACCATTATCTTACCGTTGCCTCCTCTTAACTTAATATTGTGTCCTAGATCATTTCAGATTAGGAAATCAGTGCTGCAGTGCATCTTATATATGTAAAATCATTCGGTTACATCTGAAAGAACTTATTCTCTGCAATTTGAATGTATCTGTGCATAAAAGAGCATCGTATCAGCAAATGAATTGATGTGCATCAAACAGAAAACTTAACGCCTGAAGTTAAGTTGTATGATGTGTGACAGAAGTGTTAGTGAATAGTCATGAACTGTGCCCACTTTGGCTGTTTGTATTTTGCATTCCATTCCAATTGAAATTACACACCCCTTTGGTTATTAGTAATTGCCCTAACTGTCAGCGATCTTTTGTGTGGGTGCACTGCAGGAATTGATGTAGGGTCCTGTTTTGTTTAATATATTTACACATGATGTTACTTGTAACTATACAGATAATACAACAATATGCATTAGAGTCGAGTGTCCAAGAGCGGTAAAACAAATATAAGATGATTTAGGAAAATTGCAGGAATGGTTCAATACATGGTGTCCTAAAATTAATGTGAACAAATGTAAAATAATGCATATAGGACATAGAAAATCTAAATGAAGATTACATGTTAGATGGTAACTTATACTAATAAAAAGAAGGAGGTGATGCTGTCTCTGTACAGGTTCCTGGTGAGACCTCACCTTCAGTACCGTGTTTAGTTTTGGAGGCCTTGTCAATATAAAGACAATGATAAAATATAAACTGTTCAAGGTGTTTATAATAAATCATATAAGAAAAGGCTTTAATATGTTCACCTGGACGGTTTAGAAGACAGGAGGGAGGGAGGTGACATAGGACATTTTCAATATATCAGCGGTTGGCAAACTCTATTGAGGAGGGAGCCGTTTCGCTCCCTCCTCCTCCAGGACTGCTTAAGTGTGGAGCCGCAAAGGGGGCGGAGCGCCGATCCCGATCACATGACC
>JAKJJM010039300.1:0-15771 GCA_021901965.1 Pipa carvalhoi
TTTCCATAATATGGAAATCGGGTATTTGTACCGATCCGTAGCTATTAATTAAAATGGCTACGGATTTTTTCGGTACAAATATCCGATTTCCAGATTATGGAAATAAAAAAAAAACAATTTCCATAATATGGAAATCAGGACCGTATGAAAGTCGGAAAGACCGGTACCGGTCTTTCCGACTTTCATAAATACCGCCCTATGAGTCATAGGTCAAGTGACTTAAGTTATATAAAGGGGTGATAGAAAACCTATAGAGGCTTCCAGTTTAGAGAAAGTTAATGGAAAGACAGGTACTAAAGACCAGGAGTGCCACATCTATTAAAAGAGGTACATGATAAGTAAATTATGTATTGGGGTTGCACCCTAAGTCAACTGTTCCCATTTGGAAATTAAGATATAGGAAGAGAGGAAGACCACAACATCTTGGGAAGGATACCGCAGGTCTTTTTCTAAGGATTGGAGATCCTTGATGAAAAATTCTTTGAGGCCTTAGGTAACTAGTGAGTTTCATAGAGAAGGTCTTGTCATAGGTGCAGTACATGTACAACAGTTAGTCAAGCCAATGCAAATACAGCCCAAGCGGAGTGAGTAAAAGAGTAGCTCCCAGAGGGACTGGGAAACCCCCATTTTGCAGATGAGATATTCCAGTGTAAAAGATTAGGCCTGTAAATAAAGATTTTCTGCTATTGGTCTGACATTGTTCTTATGCAGATTTACCCTGTGTCTCTCTTTGAGAAAACTTCTGTATGATTATCCTTTTGTACAATGCTGGAGTTGTAAGTACATTTATGTTTTTTTTAATTTACTTTCATTAATTATAAAAAAAAAGAAACCCTGGCACATGAAAGTTTTGTCCTCCTATGGGCTCTAGGCCCTAGTCATTGACATAATTTCTTACTTCATAAAAAGTCTATTCACATTACACATTCACATTTACCAGTTGATTAATTAGTCCAATCCCTTCAGTAATTTCTCTATAAGAAATGGTTTATGATGTACACATGAACAGTCTTGTGAGCATATTTCCCATAAGTCTATATTCTAAAATACATATAAATGTAACTACACATTATTCTGACATGTACTTTCATGATGCTAGGTCTTTATGGTTAGGCAATCTTAAAATTATTTGGAGTTATGGCTATTTTGTCTCTTAGTATGATTTTAAACACATCCATAAAATCACTATAACAACTGTAAATACATGATTCATTAAAAAAGGCCAATAAGCTAGTTAATTACAGAAGTGAAATATTGTTGCTGGGACCTAACATTATTAGTAAATACAATTGAATTATAAAATGTGTAAATTGGAATCTTACTGATTCTGACTCCCACTGGGTCCAAGGCAGCTTTTGAGTTGGAATTTTAAAACATCTTGTCACTTAAGACATTTATCTAGGTGATTTGAACAAATTGGGTGCAATATTCATCTGTCAAAGACCTATTAATGTCATTAAATTATACTTTTTTTTAATCTGTTAGTGATGTTATTTTCAAATATTGTAATATGCCCAAGCACCCAATCCAAATATACACTACTACCATAATGAGATGGCTCATTTTATTTAGCTTAGAATGGTAGTGGTTGATCCCTGAATGAATGTGAAAATTGTGCTTCAGTCATGGTTACAATAAATTCTGAATTATTCTTGTACAGAAGTAGGGTCTAGCAAAGTCTCTGGAGAGCATAAGAAAAAAAAGCTTTGAAAGCTTGTTTAAATGGATATAACATTAGGGGTTATTTACATCAAAAGATATATTTTATTTAGTAGCATGCTGATTCTATCCTTTTTCCACTAGGCATCAAGAAGGATTTTTTATCCTATGTTAATGCAGATTTGGTCAAATAAGCTTTAAATAGATTTTCCATCATTCTTGGAAAAAAAGGGTTTTAGATACTTTAAAAAAAAATAGAATCTTTATCAATCTTTAATAACTATGTATCTATGTATAAGATTATAGAAGGCACAGTGATGCTTTCTCCTTGCACAGAACAATACTTTCTTGATTCTTACTAAATGGACAAATAGTGAATTGCAAGCTTTGCAATCAGTCATCCATTCTGGGCTGCATCTAGGAAGAGGAGAAAAGAGAAACTGGAGCTGATAAAAATGAATGTGGCTTTTTTTTTTTATAAAATTCGGAACTTCTCAAATGAATCCTGTGTGCAAAATAATCAACATCTACATATTTTACGAGGACTTATTTACAATACCTAATAAAATATGTAGATGTTGATTATTTTGCATACAAGGTTCATAAAAAAAAGTTTTTTCTCTGTTCGAAATAAAGTTTATGACTATGGTTTATTGGAAGTGTTCTCTGCTCATTTGATTCAGCATACTTAACAAAAGGACACAATTTTAATATCAAATCTCACTGTATTTAACTAATGTGATCAACTAGGGTTTGTTGTAAGGGTTTTGGAATTTATATTTTTTTTTACAGATAATAAGTAATTATTTTTAAATTTGACTGCTATATGCACTCTAAGGTGTTTTGCATCAGTGGCAAAAAATATATATAATTATTATTATTAATTGATATGAATTTATACAGTAGTCATTTACATTTAAATGGCATTATCCTTAATTTAGTTAAGGTTTGGAGGCACCCCTTTTTAGTATTGTATTATATGCACGTGACTCTTATCTACAATGTATCAAGCATTGTAAAAATCTTTTTTACTTCACCACACGGACCTCTAAAACTACTGCAAAATAATAGGCTAACAAAGGATGATATTGTTATCACTGACAGCAAAATGGGATGAAAGTAATCAAAATGGTCTTACTAAATATGTCTCTAAGAGTTAATTACTCACGATTTATAAATATTATTCCAGCTGTTTTATTCCACATCTTAAGAACTAAGAAATAAGACAATTTAGTGGCATTGATGAGCATGTATGATATTCCATCATATAGTGCAAAATTTACTAATGTCAAAAATGATTTTTTCCACTTTTTTGCCCATTTTTCACCTGAAAAACAGGCAAAAAGGTCAAAAATTATGTTTTCGACCTTCTCTCCTCCCTTTTCACCCATTTTCACTGATTTTTGGGTGAAAATGGCTGAAAAATGGGCAAAAAATGGCCAAAAATGGCAAAAAATGGAGCAGAAAAGGTCAAAAACTCAATTTATGACCTTTTGCCCATTTTTGTGGTGAAAAGGTTGAAAAAATCATTTTTGACTTTAGTAAATTTTGCCCATAGAGTATATGCATAGATATTTGATATGCACGAGTACACCTACTAAACTGTATGTATTGTATCTGGACTCCCTCTGTGGGATAGTGCTTTGATTAATTGATTTATTTTTTTGCGATATTTAATCTTTTTCTTTCCTTTGGAATAATCTAGTCCATTTCTCATGCATGAGGAGAGCCCTTTTAATTATAATACCTTAATGAGATAATGCCCATTAAAGGGAATATGGTGTTTCATAAAAGTGCATAGTTAATTAAGTGGAATCCCTTACATTTTCAATGCCCTGCTGCAGTAAAGTTTATAAAAAAATATTTTTTGAATAGGTTTACATTTAAAAGTTATCCTTGAACTGCTGCATTGGATGTGCATTATAGGGTTAACTAGCATTGACACTCGCAGAAAGCTTATCAGCTACGCTAAGAATGTTTTCTTTTTTTTTTTAAATCCATTAATGTTTTCAAGAACATCTAGGTCAATGTCCTTTTACAATTTAATATAGCCTTCTAAGCAGCATCTCTGTTTTTCTGAAACATTTTATAATAGATTTTATAATAAACAGTCTCATAAATTAACTTTTGGAATTATACACTTGCTTAAAAACACATTGAATTTGGTAGCATTTTTGTAACATTATGAGCGAAAGTTATTAAGCCCGTAAAGACTCGATCCGATAAATTCTTTGGCTACAAAACTTTCGGGCAAAAGATCCGATTGTGGAGAAGCGCAATTGAGATCTCGCCTGATGATAGCGCGAGAATTCTCGCGCGATTAAGCCCGCAAAGACTCGGATCGAGTCTTTACGGGCTTAATAACTTTCACCCTCTGTCTTTACTTATATGCTAAAAATGTGTGCTGTACCTCTTCATAAAAATGTTAAGCGCAGAACCCAAAACAACATATGATGTGTCCAGCTATTCATCTACCATCAACCTCCATAGAGCTACATATTGCCTTATTATATCTTACTGTTCATGGCAAACTTTCACATAAAGTAATTCTGAATGCATCTGTTCAACGTGCTAACAGTAGTTTCTCCATAGATCTTTCCGTAAACGTAGTGTGTTATCTTGCGGTATTCTCATTTTGTTGGAATGCTGCAAAACGAATCCTATCACAGAGTTTCAAACGACAAAGTAAGCTTCATTCACAGGAAAAAGATGAAAAAGAAAAAAGGGGTTGTCTGTGCTGGCACTGTGTCAGTTAAACATAGCTTATATTTATATAACTAATGTGGAGCAAAAACATGGATGAAGGAGACCTTAGCATACAGAATAGGATCATGGTAATTCCAAAGCTGTATCTAGGCAAAATATTACTGATCTACAGTAAAATAATAAACAGCATTGTTAATGATAGCTTGTCCTTCGCATTATAGTGAGACGCTATTGTGTTTCTACAGATTTGCTATAGGTACTTTTAACTCCTTCTCTAACAAGAACCAAGAGGTGAATGCAAAAATTTACTTTAAAGATCTCATCTACTTGGAGATGTTTTGTGAAATAACATTGTCTGATTTTCAAAGTAGAGAGGACTTACATAATCATTAAAGGAGAAGTAAAGGTATAAAAAAAATACATATTAAAAAAACTTACCTTATATTGAGTTGAATCGTTACAGTCACAGCATGAACTGTGCTGTAATTTCACTCCACCGAGCAGACTTTACAGCACGTAGGCTGACACAGGATTCAGCCCAAAGCTCCTCCAACGTATTGAAAAGGGCTCACACATCATCATGCTCATTGCAGGGTGCGTTTTCATTGGCTCCGCAATGAACATGATGATGTTGAAACTCTTTTACACCGATGATTCAACCAAGTGGGAGGAGCTTCAGGCTGAATCCTGTGTCAACCTATGCGCTGTGAAGTCTGCTCGGTGCATTGAAATTACAACACAGTTCATGCTGTGTCTGCAATGATTCCATTCAATATAAGGTAAGTTTTTTTAATATGTTTTTTTTATACCTTTAGTTTTCCTTTAAGTTTGAAAAAAGGCATTGGTTCATCAAGTTTAATCTATAAAAAGAGAAATAACCCTTCGTTTATTCTTGTTAGTTCAAGAGTGGGCAAATATAAACACTTAGGGGGTCATTCTGGAAAAGGCGAATTTCCCGTGCTGAATTCACTGATAGCGAAGTCACATTATAAAGTCGCGACCGCGACAATTCTCCCGTTATAAAATCACGACCGCGACTAAAAAATTGTCGCGGTCACGACTAAAAAATTGTCGCGGTCGCGACCTTATAATGGGACTTCGCTATCAGTTAATTCGGCATGGGAAATTCGCCTTTTCCAGAATGACCCCCTTATAGTTTGGGCCACATTTAATTTAGTATGGAAAAATTCTTCTCAACCCTTGGTGGCAATGGGACTGTATCTACATGCAAAAAGATAATTTTATTGATTTAAAAAAAGGTTTTCATTTAATAATTCATATTCTCTTGGTGTTTTTCCTTGAAATGTATTTAATATATTGCTCAAGTTCAGTTTTACAAGAGGAAAGTTTTTAATTGTGATGCACAACCCTACAAAGTAGTAATTGGGTGTAATTGTGTGAACATCAATTTATTTGGAGCAAGATGGGGATGACTTCAGAGGCTCCTTTTATCAGGAAACATTCTAGCCTTCAATGTTGTGATATTAAGAACATTTAATTTATGTCAATGTAGTATAGTATGGTGACTCCATAATGCATTGACATATTTAAACAAACTGACATCATCTTCATGTGGATCTGCCTGTAGTTGTTCATTATGTTCTTAAAGGAGATGATGCCACATAACAAAATCTAATGTAATGACTACATACTGACAAAATGGAAGAAATATCAACACAAAGGGCAACATTCTCATTTTGTAGTGGTTTTGTTGTCATTTTGATGCATTTGAGTAGTAACATAAATAGCAGCAATTGTTTTTACAGTCACTATAATGGCAAAAAACTCCTAAATCATATTGGCATATGGTTGCCACATTTTTACAGCCATGTGTATAATATTGCTAGAGTAGAACATAGAGAAGTAAAAGCAAAGGTATGTACTTAGGTGTACAAAAATACTCACCTAATCGATTGAAAGATTGAAGGAACTGTTAAGTTTGGTGGAGGAAGCCTGATGATATGAGGTTGTTTCACAGCCAAAGGTATTGGATACTTACCATTGGATACAATGGTAGTCTCAGTGCTGAGCTATATGTGAGTATCCTATAAGGCAAGTTACACTTGAGTACTATGGGTATGTAAAGGATGACATAGTGTTCTAGCAAGACAATGACACAATGCATATGTCGAGATTTGCAAAGAAATCATGCAATGACAATGAAATAGAGGTGCTGGATTGGCCCCCACAGTCCTCAGACCTCAACCCAATCAAACACTTGTGGGTAGAGTTAAAGAAAAAGATGTATTCGTACCCAAGTGAGTCGACTAGTATGCACCAACATTGGGAATGTGTAGAAGACCTAGGATCAGATTTTGGTCATGACATACTTTAATCTGATCAAGAGCATGCCCAGAAGGATTTAGGAAGTGTTGAATGCGAAAGGTGGATTTACAAAATATTAACAAAATAATAAAAATGATAATTAAGAATTTTAGGAGCAAAACAATGACAATACAATTACATGAAAAGAATCTGTATAACTAATTATATGCTAAAGAGTTCAAGCAAGTCCAGTTTGTGTATAAGATAGCCAAGATGATTGTTTATAAAATTATGGTAGTGTCATGTCTGAAGCTGTATAGGATGGTAAATTATAGAGCCTGAAAGTAAAAATTTCAAAACATTGTTAACCTTTTGCTCACCAGTGTATTTTGGCAAGCTGTCAAAGTATACTGTAATTAATCTCCAAAAAGCAGTTATAGGTGTTTAAATGGCTCTGAGTTGTGCAGGTTAAAACTGTTACAGACCCTAAAACACCAGTATATGGTATGTAAAATGTAATGGCTTCTTAATTATTCTGTAAAGATAATGATACAAAAAAGCATGCATACTCTCTGAATCATATGATGACTTTCAGTTTTTGTATAATTACTTAATTGCAAAAAACAATCTTGGGTTATGAATAGAAAATAAACTTAAAGTGGCCATGTATTATGAGGAAAAGCAATGATGATTATTAGCAATCCCTAACAATATCAGTGCCTGCAAATAATTTATATAAATACCAGCTAGTTAGCAGAAAATAACAGCCATCACTGTCTGAACATAGATCATGCATTGCTTGTGCATATCTACAGAATCGCAGTATCATGGTTTGTAATGTTTGCCCTGCAACCCACAAAAATCAACAATGTGTTTTCTGGCTTATTACAGTTAGACTAAAGCATTCAAATGTTATTGAATTTTTGTTGCGTCTTACCGATCCAGAGCAAACTATCACAAGCTATTCCATAACCCTTAATCTGTTTTTCCTTAAATTTATATGTATATAATCCATCAATTAATGTTAAATTAAATGGTAATTTTTGTTGAGGTAGATATTAAAAGTCTGTCATCTGGATTTTTTTTTTGCTTTCAGTTTTATCTATATAAACTCCATTGTTCTTTGAATGATTATGGGATAGTATGCATTGTGTATTTTTTCATGCTTGTGTGAGTTCCTTTAGGTAGGAGTCTTTCACATATGAAAATGTATTTTTAAACAATTTCTTAAAAATATTAGTGCACAATTAGTAAAATCAATTCTGTGTTTCTGAGCATTTAACATAGGTTAAGTAGGAGGAATACTTTGAAAAATTAAAGAGTTATTATAAATTCAACAAACATTTCCTTATTTAACTAAAGCTTTGTTATCAAAAAACAAACTATACTATACAGTAAAATTTTACTAAGATATACCTTCAGTGTAAGAACATTACAAGTTATGGGTACTAGATAGCTGGAGGTGGGATCTTGATCCAGGGAATTACTCTGATTGGCATATTGGAGTCAGGAAGGACTTTTTTCCCCTAATATGAGGATAATTGATTCTTGCCTCATGGATTTTTTTTTGCCTTCCTCTTGATCAACATTAATAGGCTGAACTGGATGGACTTGTGTCTTTTTTCAGCCTTATAAACTATTGTTTGTACCGTCAAGATAATAGAGTTTTAATGGCTGAGAGCATACTATGAGAAATATTCACATCAAACCTGTGTGTAATGGTAAAAATGTTTTTACTTTACTAGTATTTGGAATATATTACTGGTAAATCAAAAGATCAATTGTACATAGTTTAGCAAATGCTTCTCAGAATTTATGCAACCCATGAACTATCTATAATTTGAGTCCAAATTAGTGATAACAAGGTTCATTTTTTGTAATGCAATTACAAAAGTAATACTGAGATGTATCTTTGTACTACTCTTTGAAAAGTAAGACTTTGATTTCTTTGAGTATTAGAAAAAAAATGTAATCAACGAATCGCCAGACAATGACAGAAAATCACTGCTGGAGATCATGAGACAGTATAATGAAACCTCTAATAGACCCTGTTTTCCAAAGCAATTTTATACTTTTTCACTTTTAAAAAAAGACAAGAGATTTCTGATGTGTATTTTCTTATATAAAGAAAAATGTAAGCTCTAGCAATCTTTGTATGCATATCAAATGTAATGTCTAATTAAAAGGGAACTAGTTTTTTTTAATGCATATTGTAATGATAGTTTCTCTAAAGATATATATATATATATATATATATATATATATATATATATACACATTTGGAACCAATAAAAAATATACCAATTCAAATACAGCAGTGATACTTCAGATAGCATCGGTCAGTCTATGAACTACCTATAATCTGAATCTGAAGAAGGCACATTTTGCTTATGATGTAGTTAAAGAACTTTTGGAGTAACTAACAACCTCCATGTTTTATTATTTAAAATGGACTTGACAACTTGGGCTGACAGTGCTGTGAGAGAAATCGAGGTACTTACTAATCAGAATACGCATTTAACATTTTTTCTCTGCAACTCAAATATATATATTTTTTTTCCGCATATTTGATATTTATTTACATATGGTATTTACATCAGTATGGCAAGAAATAGAAAGCAAGTCTGTGTGCAATTTTCAAGAACAATTTACTTTTTTGGACAATATATTGAGCATTTAGGCAATTTAGTTGTTAGAATTTGTATGTTTTCTCCATATCTGTAGCCAATAGAAACTAACTAAATTAGCTTTGATTGCTAAAGTGCAATGATAAAAAAAGAAAAACAATTATCCAAAAAAAATAGCTTTGATCAAGGTAATTAAAGCCAATATGCTCAGTATTGTCTAATCTCTTATTATATATTAGTTCAATTCAAAATTGCATAGAAATCCATTCATTGAACATCTTTTACTATACATTGTTAATGATTTCTCTTTATTTAGGTGGAATCCATTTATTAGTCTAGGTGTATCACAGTATCATAATGCCATTGGCTTTAGTGAGTTATAAGACAAAATAATGAATGCACATATTGGATTGGTTGTCATGGGTAAGAACATTTGATGCACATTGACATCTAGAATTCTACTCCATTTAGGTAATTCTAGCAACAATTAAAAAAAAATTTGATGTGACTATGGATAACCATATATTAACTTGATTAAAAAATGCATGTGACTGGAAGCTACAAAGAAGCAGTTCAATGAAAGTCATGTAAAATTAATAAAAGAGATGAGAAATAAAACTCTATCTTTATCCTCAATGGTGCAGAAGAGCAGACAGGATACAACCAAACTTATGGGTTAAATGGTAGCCAAAACTACTGCAATTGTCTGCAATTCTACAGGGGGCCCCATACCCCTCCCTATGCTAAGGGAATCTGCTGTGTGAGGAGATCCATCAGTTCCCCATATCCCTCATCCCCGCCTCCTTCCATATCCTCTTGCTGTGATAGTGTAGGGAGCCTAAAATAACTAAAATAATTATTATATATATCTAACTCATTCCCTCTGTTCTAGGACACCCACCCCCTAATTGCATGCTGTGTTTGGGATCTAAAGTGGGACCCCATCAATTAAATATTGAGGTGAGGTCCTTCAGTGTGCCCCAAACCCATTACTTTATATTTTTTGTCATCTTCTATTATGAACAAAGGCTATTAATTCATTATTGCCACAAAGGTCTTTTGCTGGCACTACTGCAACCGAGTGTGAGTGGGCTTCACACCTTTTTAAATAGCAATAGATCTTATCTGACAAGAAACTGAGCCATACATTTGTATTGCATCTATTTTTTCAGTAAAGTGTCTACTTTTTTGTTTGGGAAAATCAGTGCTTATATACAATGGAAACTAGGCACAATCTAGTTTTAGAAATAAATGTAAGCCTGCCTGAACTCAAGTGTTAGTTATGCATCTGTAAAAAAATTTGTAGAAATTCTCATTTGTGTTCTTATTTTACATTAATGACTGATTTATGTAAAAAGAATCTTATCAAACTTGATTTGAATGTTTTTTCACAATAAAGTCTAAATTAAGGTTTGTCAGGTATATTTGGTAGCTTTTATATCATTACAACAATTTTCTTATAGTCTGAATAAACCTCTGCAACTGCCACAAAAATACACTGATTAGCATTTCGATTAATGCTAATTTATAGTAATAATTTTGCCCTTACATTTCTAGATATTTGCTAAGTGAGTATTAGAATTAGTAAATAATGCATGTCATTGACTGAATTTACACAATTTTGAGGGCCATAAATAATTCACATCAAGCATAGAATTCATTTTACTGTCCAATCAATTAAAATAAATGTTTAAAACTATTAAATATTTGCTATAAGGATTGTCAGATCTGACATTCAGTGTATTTATTTGATCCTTGTAGGTAGTGGGAGAATAGAAACGCAGATTCATATGTATAATTAACAATATACAACAGTCCTTTTAGTTTTTATATTTCTAGTTGACTTAAAATATAGTTATCTAACCTGATATTTCTGATTTTTCTAGATCATTGAGTCATTTGTAAAGCCCCAGCTGCTTGTTGTTTTAAGGAAAATATTTACCATTTATAACCTATGTATTTTTAAAATTCAGATAGATTTAAATATATATTCATGATTCACATATTTATTACATATTTTCATTTATTTTTGTTTGTAGTTGATAATATTTAGGGGGATTTTTCTAAAAGTTGAAAAGTATTTTGTCCACTTAAAGTTGGAGACTCAGTAAAAAAGCTTTTATTGCAATGCTGAAAATTACTTTTTGATACTTTTTTTTATATCAAAGAGTTGTCTTTGATCCTATATAAATCAGCAGAAACCTTAATAAATTTCCTTTAAAATAAATGATTTTTTAATTTTTTTCTACTTTTAAAACTTTGTTTTAAATATTTCACTATCCCTTTCTTTGGGTTGATTTCTGATTAGTTTTAAAATGCTTAAAAACCAATACATAAAAATGTAAGTCAAAATTGCAGAGGCTGCATAAATGAAATATTAAAATAACTGTCATTATGTTTTTGAGTAGAGTCATTAAGCTAACTCTAATATGAATACATTAACATGTAAGAGAAAATTTGTTGTCTACAACAAAATGAGAAAAAAAGATCTTCTAAAAAGTGTAAACGGCTGCTGCAAAAACAAAATATGTACAATAAGTCGTTTTGTAATTTTTAAAACACATTAACTCTACTGCCTATGAAAAGTAAGTTACACATTTACTGCTTTATATTACAGTACAAGCGGGGTGCTACTTCAGAAAATGATTTTTCATTGTAATAAACAGTAAGGATAAAAAATAATACATGCATAAACATGAGTGGTATGGAATGATTGCATCTGATTGCACAAGGAAAACATGTATTTAAAATACAAACTATAACCTTCTTACTTTGTATTTTTGGTGCTGTCTTGTAAAGTATTATACCTAAAAGCAGAGTTCTGTGAATTCAAATTTCATTGTGGTAAAAAGATTGTCAAATTGCAATTGTTGATAGGAGATGTGGTATGCTTGACATTTAAAGATTTGTTAGCCATAGTGGGGAGTGCACTTCTATTAAACACTGGTGTATAGTCTACACCATTTAAAGAGATAATAAAGCCCCAGTCTGACTGCCAGCTGAAAATCCAGTCACCCTGTCTGTCTTGAAATACTTTTAGAAGTACATTTCTGTATCTGACCTTAAAGTTACCTCTAAGACCACTTACACAGGAAGCCTTTTACTCTCCTGAGCTATATTTTGTACAAGGACAGATGCATGGAAACCACAATGATGAGGCATATCTGTTTACAAAGGTCTTGTACAAGCTATGTGGCTAGTTATCTCGTTTTGGTTAACAGGAGCAGGCAATTTTATTTAGAGCAGAATTTTCTTAAAGTTTGTGCATGCTATATAATTAAAGGAGTGCTGATGGGATGTGTATTTAGGTTAATAGCTACAACCTTGTTTGGTGTTTATCCTAATTGTAAATATTTAATAGAAAAATATTACATTTACCTTTTACTGTAATGAATCTAAAAGTTAAATATACAAGAAATACAGTAAGCTGCAAAAGACTAACACAATACCTAAAATTACCCTTTATAACACTGAGGCTAAATTGCTCCTCTGTTTAACTTAGAGATATAAGTAGTGAGATGCAATCTTGCTCCAGACTATGCTAAGACTTTATTATAGGATACAAAAGATACCAGTTAGTAAGAAGTAAAAGGAAAATGATGAATGCAAACCATGGTGACTATCTTCTTACAGTAGTTGTGGGTCACTAATTGTGTTGAGATCTCCCAGGATAACAAGACGCCCCTATTTTATATGAGCTATTTTGTTGTATAGTGTATTGAGAAATTTGATTTGCCCTTGGTTAGGAGCATAGATACCTACTATGGTGTATATGTTGTTTATTGAACAGTCAAGAATTATATATCTACCACCGGTGTCGATGATGGATTTGTAGATTTGAATAGAAATTCTTTTGGGGAATATCAGAGAACCCTCTTATTTTACAATCCGCCATGGAGTGTATCAGACAAGGATATTTTTTGTTAGAAAATTTTGGAGCTTTAGTTTTTTTAAGTGGGTTTCTTGTAGGCATGTTATTTTTTGTGGGTTTCTTGTAGGCTTAGACCAAGGTTTCTGGTGTGAGTTATTGTGATGACAAAAAAACAGCATGATAAACAAAGTATAACATAACACTTAAACACGTGTAGAATTTGGCGGAAATACCACACTAGGGAGTTGTTTCTCATACCCATCTATGAGAATTACTTCTGTGTAGGGTGTTAAAGCAAAATGGATGACCTTGAGTAACATGGTCATTAGGGGTGTAACTCTTAGAAGGAAAGCTACTCCTGTTTGTAGTGGCAGTGCAGAAAGGAGAAGTTATTGATGAACGTGCTGTGAAACTGTAGTAGATATTTGTTTTATACATTATTAATAAAAGATATTTAACTTAACATAACGACATCATTATATACTTGCTAATCCTTTTTTATTTATGATTTGTTGTGTTTTTAGTCCATGTCTATAATTAATTCAAGATAAAATGGTGCTTATAGTTGAGAATTTTGGAGCTTGGATATGTGCTTGATTTAGCTCCTAAGTGTTAGGCCTTGGCTGTTTTCTATTTCTTGTCTGGTCAAGATGGGGCTGGTTCTTTTGTATGGTCTGTTGTTTTCTTCGGATGTAGTGATGCCCCATTGCTGTAGTATGGAGTATCCTCCTTCCAGTTTAGATATTCCTTTGGAGATTCCATTTCTGTTAGCAATTATCTTTACAGAAAAGCACCATTTGTAGCTGATGTTGTGTTGTTGTAGCTCTGTTGTGATATGTTGGAGAAACCTGCATTTTGCCATTGTTGCTTGAAAAGATCTGAGTAAACTTGCAATCTAGCATAGGGTTCTGGAAGCGTTGGATGTGTTCTCGTTGCTGCCAGCAGTTTTTCCTTAGTTTTGAAAAAGTGGAGGCATAGCAAGGTGCCTCTTGGTAATTCAGGTAAGTAAAATGGTTTAATCACTGGTTGTGATTGATTCTGGAATGACTCTTCTTTTGACTTTATTAAGTCTATTGCAATCCTCCAAATCACTGAGTTTTATGGAGAGTCTGTTAATTTTTTCTTACATTAAGTCTTGTCTATCAAATGTGTCATTCATTATTGTGGTGAACTCCAACATCTTTTTCTCAATATGAGAGGTGCGGTTGCCTATATTGATGAGTTCTTGTATATCTTTCAAAAAGCCTTTCAGATCAGTTAATAGAGAGGAGTGGTGCTCCATTAGGTTGGATCACATCTCAGAGGAGGTAATGTATTGTGTTGTGTTTGGTTCTTCAGTTGCGGGTCTCTCTCATTATGGAGAGGCAGGAGAAGATCCTGTCATGCTTTGCTGTGTCAGAGACATTGGAGATTTATCTGTTTTTTGGTTGAAATAGTTAAAGAGTTTGCCAAAGAGCATTTTTTCTTGTTTGGCATGCCAAATGGTTATGTTATCCGATTCTAGCTTTTAGTCTGCCTTTCTGCACTTGCATTTGTTTGTTTGCTGCTTTGGAGCAGGAGAGCTTGTGAGTTAAGCTGCAATCTTGTCCGGTGCTAGGCGCTGCCTCCCATGAAATATAGTTTAAATGCTACATACACCAATATTATTTCTGTTGTATGAGAAATACAAAACCTCAAAATTATCTGAGTTGCACATGCATGTGTATCATTTGCTCAGACTTATATAATAGGTTTATTCAGCAAAAAAAAAAATCTAGTATTAACTAATGTGAATGTCAGTAGACTTTCATTTTTAATAACTGTATACTAATATGTAAAAGACTAGAAAAAAAAAATATTGTTGGAGAAAAACTAGATGTAATTCTTAGCCAAAAAAAGATATACAATATAATTAAGAAAGTGAGATGAATTGTTCTCTCTATGAAGTAGAGATTTATTTTCCTTACCATTCTAACAGGTTAGTTGCAATGAGTAATTCTATACAAAACAAAATGTAACAGCAATATTGTTCACATGGTACCTCTCCTGTATGAAGAAATTATGATTATTCATTCCTTTTATTGTATTTTATGGAGTATGTCAAGTGGGGCATATTCAGTGGTGCTTTAAAAATAAGTGTATATCGACATTCATAAATATAAATTCTGAAATGTTTACAGAATTTTTACCAGCAGAGATTATCAAGAAATAATCTCTTATTGAGAGTTTAGATTTTCTTTAGTTAAAGTAGGTAAAATGTTAATATCTGCCAAGCAGTATCTGCTGGGAAGTGATCAGTAGATTAGGCGCACTTGTTATCAAAGAGAATGTTCAGTTTCTGCTTTTGGAAGCAGGGATAGCTAAACTGGACCAAAAGATCCTGTAAAACATCTGTTAAATGTCATATTTTTAACTATAAAAAGTAGGTTATGGTCTTTATTTATTAATATTATTAGAGATGGCCGAATCGATTCGGACGAATTGGAATTCGTTTCGAATTTCAGGAAAAATTCGATTCGGAACGAATCCGAATTTCATGCCGATTCAGTGGAACGAAGCGGCGTTTTTTTCTGTCGCCGTCACCAGTACTATTGATGATGCTATCACCGCTACTGTCGCCGTCGCCACTGCTGTCACTGTCGCCACTGCTATTGCTGATGCTAT
>JAKJJM010039310.1:0-15955 GCA_021901965.1 Pipa carvalhoi
CAAGCTGCGACAAATTATCAACTCACCTACTTCTCCTTTTATAACAATTTTTTTTTCAACAAGATAATGCGTGACATGCTAACCTGTAATATAAATATATATATATTTGTATAAAAGGGGAGGGAGGGCGGGGTCTGCTCCTCTTCTCTCACTACTGCCCCCCAGAATTCCTGAGTCTTCCTTTTTCTATCCTAAACCCCTCCTATATCCTGATCCTTCTTCCCTTTTTGATTTGCCCACACACCTGTCAGTCACCCCTTCCATTCTATTATTTCTTTTTTCTTATTCCAGGAGTATCTTTTCCTGCTGTTTTGTCATTCCTGCAATGTTTCTCACTAAATTCTTCAGTTCATTCCTGTCCTATCTGCCATACCATATTAAAAAATGCACATTTCAACAATAATAATCAGAAATAGAATACTCTCTATGCAGTCCTGAGAGCTTGCCAGGTCTCACTCAGGGAATTTAGGTTTGCTAAGTAAACACCAGGCCTCTGGGGAAACACTCCAAGTTCTCTGGCTTAAAGGGAAAATAGCTAGCTCCGCCTTTCCACACCTACAACTTTACTTCTCCCACCCCTCTTAGCCCACAAATCCACCCATTTGGTTCCCAATACATAAGACCCACCCCACAATGTCATGAATCACATCCTTAAGCTTTGCACCCTGAGCATCTAAATCTGAACTGTGGGGCATGGACTCCTAAAAGGTTCCCAGGTATGCTCATATGCTAGCTGGAATAGTTTTCTGTGTTTTATGAGATTTCCCCACATGGAAGTCTAGTCCCTGGAGAATTAAGCAACTAGTCTCACCTAAGCACTACAGCAGCAACCAGAGAGACAATACCATCCAAAAGAAAAAAATAGTGTAACGTCCGTTTAAGCAATGCCAGGTAGGATTTTTAATACTCAGTAGTGCTAGCATTTGCATGTAACTACTACCTAATTTGTAATCTTATAAATGGCTAATTCTGACATCAGAACTAGCATTTTATTAATGAAAGTGACCATCATCCCAACTTCACTTTGAGACACATTGATATTTCATCTTTTCCCAGAGTCATTTCTTCTAACCCCAGGGCTTCCAGCCCCTGAAGAAGTGTTTTACTGACATTTTTTGAAAAATGTACCGACACAATATTTTTCCAACTCTACAGAGTCCTCCAAACCAGTACAGGGAATCTTTTTCATGTGATTAACAGGTTTGAAACAGTCATATTTCTACTGAACTGGACTTTTTTTTTCTTACGATGATTAAAAATTGGGCATCATTTTTATAAACTGTTATTAAATTTACTGACAGTTGGCAACCTCCAACTTAACCTGTGCCACTCCAGTGAGTAAATAATTCACAAGGGTACATTATCTACTATAACATTTGTTTAATGTGGAATGTAGCTGATAGTTTATGAAATTGAAATCTACTGTAAATTAACATTTTTCTTAATTCTTAAAGTAAAATATAATAAAAGCAAATAGGGTAATTTATTGCTGCAATGCAAGCCTGTCTTCAAATTGCATGGGTTAAATGTTAATAGAATCAATAAAATTCTATAAATATACAGCATATTTATTATTGCATGTACGGAGACTTATATTAGTATGTATTGTTTATTTTTAAATCAAAGCAAAATGATTCCACCTTTTTAAATGACCTCCCACAGTTAATAACATAACTCGATTTGTAATTCTGTTTCATGCCATGACATATCCTTGCTTATTTATGAGTGGAATGCACTGAACTACATTACAGTATACACATAGCTAATAACTAATTACTGAATGTCAAGAGCTTAACAAAAAGTGTCTATAAATATGTAAGCTTGAGGTTGTTATTATAGATGGGATAAATGAGGGCAACTGTGCAATGGGAGACAAGCTGTCAAAATCAAGTAAATAAAACCCTTTGAGATGCTATTTCAAGATTCCTAGAAGCCAAAAAGCCAGCATATTTTAAATTATGTAGTGTAATTTTTTTTTATTCATCTGTTTTAAATTTCGCACCACTTTTAATAAAGAAAAATGAGCTGTTTTGCTTTTTTTCAGATTTAACTTGCAACCATTGTTTCTGTCTTTTATTAGCTACTATATAGGTTTGGAATTTGCCATTTACACACATATCATGGCCATTTCTCTAATGCTGAGGGTCAAGTCTGCTTTGTATTTGCTTGAGATGTTTGTATTTCATCCATGACGCTTGTATTTTTGTGTTTGGGCGAAGTCATCAAATGACCTGCTCACGGCTTCAAAAATGAATCATTATCCGCTGCACAGAACTTCACATTTTTTCTGTGGATAGGTAATATATTTCATGTCACTCATAGAGAAAAGGAAACTTGTAGTCCTTATAACTTGTGCTTCTCAAAAAACTAGTAAATGCACTACATTGTTTTTGTAGAACGCATTAAATAAAAGATCAGTTTTCTTATTCCAGAGTAGAGTCAATTAACAAGATATGCATCAGTCAAAGTATCAAATCTAGCAGTCAGTGCTCCTCGCTAACAAAACAAAAACACAGAAAAATATATATATATTCTTGTTTAATTGGTGACTCAGTATAAACCGATACTTTCAGAATAAAGTGGTTAAAAGAATTTTCTTTTCTTCTTTGCATGGTTTCACCTTTTTGCACCTTTTAAAAACTTTGTTCCCTTTTGTAGTGATTGGATGTATCTTTGTCTTCTCAAATGTTTTTGTTATAATTAGGTAATTTTTTTTCAAAATGGTGGTATCTATAGTGAACTCCCATTATAAAGTCGCGACTGCGACAATTCTCCCATTATAAAATCGTGACAAAAAAATTGTCGTGGTGGCGACTTTATAATGGGAGTTTGCTATAAGTGAATTCGGGATGGAAAATTCGGAGCTACCGGAATGACCCCCTTAAGCTGCACTTCAAATCCTTGCATTGTGGGAGGTCCCATGCTTCACTACAGAGAATTGACTGTATCAGTGGGAATTTCCCCCACATCAATTCATATACATGATTTTTTTAGATGTGTGCCTTGTATTTCAGGTATATCATTGATTGCCTAATAAGTACTGCATGCTTCACATAGACTAAATCCCATACTGCATTAATAAATTAGAATGTTGGGAATGTCCTTGCATTTGCTTTGATGCTTTCAAAGTATGTGCTTTTAAATGAAACAAGACCACTCTGCCATGATCAGCACATAATGCTGGGAGGTTGTCTACTCAGCATCCTGAAAAAATCACTTGTGAATCGCTAGACGAGGCTCCTCCAAGCTTTTTAATTTTGCATTTGCAGTCATGCCATGCAGAAGCCCATTGTAAGGCACATAATAATTCTTGTGAGATGAGAAAAGACATGTTGGGAACATACAATTGCTTCATAAAAGGTTTCTTTTAAAGAATTGTTAATGGCAGTTGGTTTGATATGTTTTTCCAGTGCCTCTGGTTTCCTTGGTAACCTGATGGTGCTTTTAACTATGTGATACCATCATAATCATATTGCCTTTACTATTTGGAGTCTCATGTTAGGCTAATTTGCTAATTATGCTTAAATTAAGAAAACCAATCAACCTAAAAAAAGTGGTTGTATACATATGGTTTATCTTTTGCAAAAGGAATAATATGTTCTAATTTTCAAAATGCTTTTGATATTGCTAGGTATTGTGGATAATTATACTCTGCTGTTTAATTCCATTCATTATTTTCTGCTGTAAATAGAAAAGAGTGTACCCAAATGCTTCACAGGACCTCTCAACCTCAGACACATATTTCATCATCAGGCTTTGTTTAATGTCTTTGGTACAAAATAATAACTTATTATCTTCCTGCTTAGGTCATGTGCTTGTTGAATATTAGTACAAATTAGAGTGTGTTTTTTAATTTTTTCTACATTAAATCTAAGAACGCTGTTGTTGAAAAGACTCAATTTTCAGCTCTAAGTTTTCATATTATTTTATTTATATTTTCCACATATACCTCATTGGATTCTTAAAGTAGTGAGAAAGCAGAATGTTCTAATGTTTAAACTGTAATAATTATTTAAACACTCTGAGCATTTCAATTAAAAAAAGAAAGCAAAGATTTGGACAGAATTTCATTAATTTCTACTTATGCATTCTGTTACATCCCTAGGGAGGAATCACTAGTAATTGTTATGTTGTAATTCACAATTCAGATTTCAATAAAGGTTAGCCTAAGATATTTCGAATATGGTCAGTGCTTCAGAAACAAAGTTGTGAACAATGTGAGAAGGGAGTTCTGAGAGAAGAGAATGGGGGACCCACTAGGAAACAATCAAACGGGAGCTCACTAAAAGCAAAAGATTGTTTTCTGATCTAAGTTATTCCTTTCTTCTGTCCTTATGACTTACTCCCTAATATACCATGAAGGTGCAGTTTGAAACTACAGGAGGGACCACTGGGAATTTTCCTGCTGTCCTGGTGGGCCAGTACAACACTGGTTCTAAATAGTAAATAGTACACAAACAATATGACTGCCAAATATTTATTATAAATGTTTGCTGGAGTGCGACATTTTAAATAGTGCCAGTGTATTTTCATAAGGGCGTTGGGAGCAGGGGTGGGATCTGTAGAAAACTTTTTCTTCTATATTCCAGTTGATGGTTGAACCCTAATCTCTGAGGTTAAAGTTATAAATAGCTATAAAAAGGGAAGCAAGTGCTGTATTTTTTGATTTTTTGTATTCTTCATGTTATGATAAATATTATATTTCTAGTTAGCCTAGTTTTGTAAAAGGCAAGACCCATACATGATCATTTCTGTATGGTATAGCAGAATGTTCCTTTTAGATGCGATACATGATATAAATGATATCAAAAGACACATTGATCTTACAGTAACCTCGTAGTAGAAAATACCAGTTTTCTATGCTTTATCACACAGATTGTTCTGATCTTAAACTTACAGTTCGGTTAAAGGTAATGTAAGCACCATCATATGGCAGTGTAGACAGACATCAGTGACTGTTGACCTTCATTTGTTTATATAAACCTCACCAGATCAGACATAAAACAGCTGTATTCTGGACGACTTGTCAGTATTTCCTCAGTAAATTAAGCCCTGTAAGGAAACTTCCACACCTGTGAGGTATCTTATTTCTGTAAAAGTATTAGAGAAAGGCAAATACAGAAAAAGAAAGCTTATTAGAATATTTATTAAATCTCTTTATGTTTAACTGTATGTGGCTCTTTGTGATATTTTTTGGTTGTTTACTGTTTCTAGTTAAAATGCACACGCGCGTATAAACACATTTTACTGTATTTAACAGACCAGTACCATCTAAAATTACCATATTTTTCACAAATTCCCCATATCCCTTTAAGTTAGTGACCCCCAAATCACTTTAATTCCTAACCCCCCATGAATGCCTTTAAGTACCTCTGCAAACAGATCTCCACCATCTCCCTTCCCAACTGCCCCACTGTTAAAT
This sequence comes from Pipa carvalhoi, assembly GCA_021901965.1. Taxonomy (NCBI): domain Eukaryota; kingdom Metazoa; phylum Chordata; class Amphibia; order Anura; family Pipidae; genus Pipa; species Pipa carvalhoi. Next base: position 5,423 of record JAKJJM010039310.1, read on the forward strand.
GAAGACATTGTTCGTTCCTTTGTGTTCCCTTCTGCATATTTAGACTGTAAGCTCTACAGGGCAGGGACCTCCAACCTCTTGTTTCAACCACAACCTAGCACTTAAAGTGAAATATCCTTGTGATACTATACTTGTATTATTTTATGCACTTTTCCCATGTCTTTATTGTATTTGTATCTGTTGTACAGCGCTGCGTAAATTTGTGGCGCTTTATAAATAAAATTATACAAACAAAATTATACATACATACAGTACATATAAACTGTACCCCAACCCACAATAAATCTTCCTTGCCTGCTTGCAACCCCCACCCCCCCACCTTGATCTTCCTTCCAGACTGCCATAATGTTAAATGAAGACAGCATGGGTTCCTCTGTGTTCAGTGTTGGCATCCATTGTTAGCATGATTATGTCATTAATATGCTTCACACTAAAGCCAGTGCTGACACTGAACACAGAGGAGCTGTAGCTGTCTTCATTATAAGTGTGGAAGGTGAAGGGAGGAGGGGAGGGGAGTGCGGGGCAGTGTGAGCCAGCAAGGGATTTTTGATCTTCGGACTATAAGACGCACAGTCATTTACACATTGTAAATGAGAGTTAAAAAGTGCGTCTTATAGTCCAAAAAATATGGTATGTATTAGCATGGCAGTTATTTTTAAAAAATCTGTATAAATGTTATTTTTGAAGGTGAATTCATGAATTTTATTGCTTTCTGTCTGTTGTATAACAGTCAATTAGCCAGTTACAGTTCTTACCCTGTACCATCATTTTCTATGGAACTTTAGATAACACATACTCAAAAGGCACCCCAGAAAGCCCAATTTTTTAAAGCCACAATTTAGAAGTTTTGGAAACATGTATTGAACATATAGTAACTATAAACACATTTAAACATTTTCATTGTTTGGTATTATTCTCCTTTAAAATTTGGTAAAGAAATAATATAATTCCCAAATATTCCATTTTAAGTAATTCTATTTCATTTTTGGGGCATGAATAAGCACAAGTTTTGTTACTGAAGATTTACAATTTTCTAAAATTGTTATTTGAACATAATTTGCTGTCTTTACATCATTCTCTTATGTCAAGCAAAGTGGCCATAAACTCCCAGGGCTGCACTGATAAAACAATGGTTTTCTTAAAGCCCCAGTTAGAATTGTTTTAAAGGACCACTAACACAAAAAAAAGAAAAGATCACATTTGGATTTGTACGCCAATTATTCCTAAAAGTATTGGTAAAATTAAAAATTAAGCAGTGCAGTGGCTCAGTGGTTAACACTGCTGCCTTGCAGCGCTGAGGTTCTGAGTTCAATTCCACCCTGGACTTCATGGAGTTTGTATGTTCTCCCCGCACCTGCGAGGATTTCCTCCCACAATCCAAAAACATACCTCTGTTTATGTGACTGAATAGGGAAACTAGATTGTAAGCTCCACGGGGCAGGGACTGAAGTGAATGATGAATCTCTGTAAAGTGCTGCGTAATATATCAGCTCTATATAAATACAATACAATATAAAAAATGTTCTCTTTGAAGATGAATTCATGGTCTGTATAATTTTGAGTTTATTATAATTATTTTTGTTTTTCTTTCTTTGTGGTTGCAGTCATCTTTTATCTAAGTTAACAACCTCTACCTAGTCGTTTGTTTCTTAAGGAAATACATATGTAGAGAAAGGTCATTTGACACTGTGGCATTAGAAGCAGAGCCAATGAATCACCTTGGACTCCAGTCTGTCCCTACTCTATCCACTGTATCTCACTGCAGTCAGTGGTAAGCATGTCAGCTCATATTGGGGATACCCTTACTAACACTAGCACTAAAACTACATATATACTAAGCCTGCACCCTAACAAAGTCTGCGTTCAGCCTAATTTAGGATCACAAAGCCAGGAAATAAGGTAAGGGCAACTGACAAGGTAATCTAGTAGGCCAAATTACACATAAGCCCAACACAGTCATAAAGCAAGATGAGATTGCTGTGTTAGTAAAGAAAGGTCAGGAAAAACAACCCCTATACCAGCACAAAAAGTTCTACAACTTTATCAGACTTAGGGCATTTCTGATGGCTGATCTACATTGCTTATCAATATACATAATTTAGAGGCACAAACAAAATCTTTCTTTTACTGGTGATAGTATCCCTTTAATGAAATCTGCTATCATAAAGTCATTTATAGTGCATATTTTTTCTCTGGAAAACACCAATTTAAACATGATTTTTTTATGTGAGAAAGGGTACTTAAATGAATAACAAAAAAAATTTTTTTTTTTCCTCTTTGGGTCTTTAAGCCATCAACATATTTATTATCCGCAGGTAATGCTTGTGTTCAATAAAATGTAGTTGAAAATCAGAGTGAAAAATGTGTAGGAGAATGGTTATGGTTTGTGACATTTTAAGCAATTTATAATGTTGTGAAAATGTTGATTACACTTTCAGATGCCATATCACCTAAAAATAACATTTCTTATAGAGAAATGAAGGAAAAGTATGATAAACTGCACATTGGGGATGAAGCCACAGTGACCAGAAGATGCAAAAATACATCTTATTCTGCTTTATACAAGACTAATAACGTAAAGCATAATGACTTCAGAGATATCTACTATTAGACCCATGTCAGATAATTAGGATATAGCTGCATATTAAATTTGACTTGGATGCTAAATTAATCAGAAGGAAATATATATTTTTGTTGAAAAATACAATGTATCATTACTCTAGAAATTTTATTAGGAAAAGCATTATGAGTTTGAAATTATCCATTGTCTGGCGAACAGGTGTTGTCATGATCGGAGAATCCATTAATATTAAATATTTATCAGACTCTTTTTAAGCTTCGCTTTACAATATGTGATGTGGTATATATAGAAATTCATGAATCAATGCTAACTTCTAAAATTTGTTTGCTAGGCTAAAAGGTACTATGCGAATGTTTAATATTAATTAACCACATTCCTGCGTTAAATAAAGAAACCTCCATACTAGCCATTAGCAGGTTTTTTTTTTTCTTTCAGAGCAAATATGTATTGTGGGGAGGCAGTGTGCAAGAAGTACTCTGAAGGACCACACAGTGTCATGTGCTCACTGTAGAATATAAAGGCCTAGGACAATAGACGTTCAGCTAGCTGTAGATAGCTTAATGTCCCAAGGAATAGAAGCCTGGATACTTGTTTTTATGGATGGTTCCTCATGAGACCCTCTGATGTCCAATATTGGGCGAAATTTATGAAGCCCAAAAAGACTTGAATATTCGGATTTAAGTCTTTTCGGGCTTAAACTCGTGAGATTCGCACGCAAGATGATCTCGCGAGATCATCCCATGGTGATTTCGCTTTCCGTATTCCGGAATCGGGTCTTTCAATCAAAAGGTAGCCATCATTTCTATGGCGACTAAAACTTTCGATCGAAAGATCCATTCTGGAATATGGAAAGTGAAATTCCCTCGGGACGGTCTCGCAAGATCATCTCCCACGAGAATCTCGGAAAAACAGATAGAGGTCTTTCCGACTTTATTAAATTTCAGCCATTGTGTCTGCATGACTGGAAGAGTGCAGCTCCTATCACCCCTCTCCAATCTGGATGTGGATAATGATGTGTCTGTATTAGCTGAAGTGTGTGTTTAGAAACAGAATGGTAACATTATTGTTACATTATGACTATGCATCAACAGGTATCAATCAAGAATAATAGAAACACCATCAATAGATTTATGTTATATTTATGCTCATCAAACCAATCAGTGACCAGTTTTTTTTGGTATAATGTTTATATTGGCAGTGTCCCTTGTTGTCAATGCATTGCTTATCTTTGTCTATTTACTCGTTAGTGTTCAGTTGACTGCTATACTGCACAGTGCCAATGGAAAGTTATTCAATATAATAAATCAGTGTTATTCTACAACATTTATAACTTCTTGGTGGATCTGAGTAAATGGTGAGAAAGAAGTACTTAAAGTGATAAAGCAGTCATGCATTTTAGTCCTATTTTATGCAGCATTGCCCTGTGTAGCAGGAGCCTTTCCCTGTATTTATATCTATTAGTTTGTCCATTGAGTGCAAGGTCCTCCTTACTGTTTGTGAATTGTCAGACATGCCTCTCAGGTGATGCTGGGAATTGTAATACATCATTTTCTTTAAACATGCAAGTTGAGCATCTGTGCACTAATCACATATAAGGTAAATTCCCAAGAGATTTGTCAGTTGTGTTGGGAGACAGGACTACAATCTGAAAAATTACTTTTTAAAAAAAAATCAGTTAAAAAAAACTCCATTGTTTGGAAATGGACCGTTTCAAGTTTAGTAAATTTCACCTTAAATCTTATTCTCTTTTCTAGACCTGCTGGGGATCCCTATGCTATATAAATTAATTATCATATGTATAGCTTTATTTTCCCCACCAGATATGTTATGAACAACTGATACATGTAGGCACTTGAGTCTCTTGGTCCAGACCAGTTACCGTATATGTAATTAGTTATGTTACTACTGGTGGTTTTATTTCCCAGATCACTGTGTATGGAAATCGCCTTCCAGTTTGAGTATTTCTACTTTCCAATGCTTTGCATATTCACATCTTTGTGATTGATTAGTCTATTGTAAAAACGAGGAAGCAATCAATGGATTGTTGCATTACAACTGATTTTTGTACAGAACCTATTACTAATGTGGGCCCACTAGTCTTGAAGAGAAGTAATCTGTAAGCATTGAATGCTTTTGTTAAAGAACTACTGAAAGCACTGTCAAATTTTTCCTATATTTTGTTTATACATATGCATTCCACCAATTACATCTTCACTTTTTTGTACTTTATAGCAGGGGTCCCAAAATGCCGGGCCACGGACCATTACCAGTTGCACTGGGCCGCTTGGTAGTGACACGCGCACAGAAAGTGCGTCACTATAATGAGGGCGTCAGCGTGCATTGGCTCCGCCCACTGGGAACCGGTCCCTGATCCAGAAAAGTTTGGAGACCTCTGCTTTATAGCATTCCAGGCTGGATTCCTAGTAGACAATGTATCAGATAATTGAATGGTGCATGCAAGCTCTTTCCACTTGCCATGGATGTGCAACCTGTTATCCCAAATATTTTCAGATTTTATAAGGGATTTTTTCTTGCCTATAGCAAGGAGGGCTTATTTAATGACTATACGACTCCCTTCTAGTCTTTGAAGAACTTTGATAGCATCATTGTTTCACATTTGTTCTCTTATTTCTGCTGTTGCACATCTTTAAAACTGGTGGATTATAGTTGATAACTGCCTGTAACCTTTCCTTCTTTATAATCCATCTGCATTATAGACATCTATATTGATATAATATTTTGGGTCCCATTGTTATCCTCCATGCAGAGACTACAACTCTTCATTCTTTTATCTATTCAATTTGATGGATCCTCTATCATTTTCTGTTCTAAAAAATATTAAGGTGTACCAAGTTAACAACTTAGGGCCTCTTTCTTAAAAGTTTGAATAGTCGTGTAGAGCTGTTAGTTCACATCTATTCACCACTTTCCAATGTTCTCTTATTGAATAAACTCTACGAAGCGGCAAATACGTGACCAATTAGAGCGTGTGTTTTCCACTTAGTTAATAGTGAGAAGTGAATTTGTGATTATTTCGGCGATGCAACTTGAATTGTAGTGATATGAATTTGACAGGTGAATTCACTGGCACTGGAGCAACCCAACAGGAATGTGCAAGATCTGAACCAAGGTACCAGGCCAATAAATCAAGTACGTTGTCAAGAGAGCCAGATCAAGAAAACCAGAAGGACAGATAATCGTAGTCAGATGTAGTCAAAAGTCAGGGATTCCAGAGAAACAACAAAGTCCAAATAACGAACCAAGGTTAGTGACAGAGAAAACAACAAACAAGAGTTTCAGGAAGACCAGCTTGGGCAAAGACTATTTGACATATTTATAGGCCTGGCTGATGAAAAAACACAGGCTCACAGAGCAAAAGCTTGAATGGAGTAGTAGTAGAGCTGCTGTCTGGAGTGCAGCAGGCTACCAGCTACACTCCCAACCAGGGACACAGCCCACTGACGAGAAGGTTTCGTGACACAGAGCATGTGTGAAAACCGGCACTGTGTGTACTGACCCAGCAATCAGAATGACAGGAGGAATAAAGAATAAATGCTCTTGTAAGATTTTCCTTGTTGTAGATGTATAGCATAGTGGTTAATGTTTTGCATGTGGAAGGTTGTTGGTTCAAATTTCAATTTTTATTTATTTTATTACTAAAAGGGGTGGTGCCTCTATTTTGTGAATACAGTGAATTGATTTTGTTAAGAAATAAAGGATTTAATAAGCTTATAAAACTAAGTAAAAAACAAAAAAAAAAATGTGATTTACACTAACAACTTTCTATATGAAAAAATTTAGCACTTAACCACTATGCTATACTTCTACAACAAACTTTTGCATTTGCAAAAGTAATTATTTTTACTTTTACAAGCTTCTCCTAAAGCTGCAAGAATTTGCCTTTAATGTGACAATCCAAGAATTATGAGGATCCAACATGAGATACTAGCAGCAGCAGTTTTATAAGATAGAGCTATACAGCCAAAGGTACTGATTTGCTGCTTCATAATATAGTAGTTTAACCTGACAGACCCTGTACTTTCAGTATATCAGTTATGGTTAGGGAACCTTATTTCTTCTTTAAGTAGATTACCCATACCCTAGAGGGTGCTAGCTTGAGGGGGACTAAACAAAGTAATAGGCTCTGCAACTTTATGGATCTAAGTAATATTGCAGCGACTGTGGGGACTAAAGGAAGCAGATGTTACTGTATTGTAAGGAAAGCTATAATTAAAGAAGGGAACATTCCAGTAAAAAAAAAAAGTAACAAGCTTTCTGTTCAGCAGTTCGATAGCTCTCACACCACTGGGTTCAGTTTATCTATATTTATCAGAATATGCAAAACTGAGTTAATAGCACTTCATTTGTATGACAGATAAAATTGATTTAAAACAAAACAGCCTGTGAGAGGAGCAAGCTACTATAATAAGTTGCAGATGGGTGGAAAATAGAAGCTAAATTAGCTTGCTTTTATAGCTTCACCCGCTTGGCAGTTAAGTGAAACAAGTGAATATTTTACTCCGTTATAGTTCCACTTTGCTATAATATTTGTTCAATTCCAAAAATCTCACTTATAATGGACTTTATTTCTGCAGAATTAATTTTCAATTTGCCGGATACATTAAACCAAACATTTTAACCCAGTTTTCTCTAAATTCAATGCCGAACTGCTCCAAGGAGTAGATTTCACCTATTTTCTACCCATTTGCCCAAGTACAATGTTTACTCTTAGTTTGTTGCTAGAAGATCTTATTTACATAATATCTCAATATTATACTTACATTTGCTGCGTACAATTTATTTTCTTCTGAACTTTTTCTGTTGTTTTGTCCTTCCCTGTTGAGATTTTCCTATATTTTTCTTTGTCGTTATTTCCCACAGCAAACTATTTGTCCCTAATGATCAGAATGTTTATATAGTAAAGCATAATTGAGATCATTTAAATCTCAAGCCTGAAGAATGTTTCAGTCATGGTAAATCCCTTTTCTGTAAAGTTAAATCTAATTTTTGGAGCCTGATGCACTGGGAGATAAAGTATCTTGCCTAGGGTCACAAGAACTCACAGGGGAAGTCAAACAAGGCTTTTCTGCCTTTGACTCTGTATCAGTATTTGTCATTGAGAGAAAACTAATCTAGCATGCTGAGGATTTTTCTGAATCTTTTCTTCTTTTATGAATCTTGCTTATTGTTAATGTTTTTTATTACAACAGCTGTCCCATTAGCATTTGTTCAGTCAGAGAGCACTCCTCGTTATATGCATCAAGATGGGAAGAAAACTGAATTACACTTGCTCTGTGCATAATTATTATTACATCTATCCCAATCATGATTAAAAAAAAGAATTTTAGGCATAACACTTTGTTTTGTCAAGTGTTTTTATTATTGGTGCTCCATAAGATTATAGCTATTACAGTTAAATTACTTTGAATTGCATGTTTCTCAGTTTAGCTGCTAGTTCATACTGTGCTAGTGTTCTTTGTCAGTTTAGTGTTTATTCTAGAATCAAGAGATGGAATTCTCTAGCCAAAGGAGAAAACTGCCATATTGAGTTTGGAGGACCAAGTGACCCATGGTAATTCTATTAAGAGAGCCCAGAGAGGTATTATCTCTTTAGCCCCAAATGTTCTGTTATACCAAACCCTAAAGAGGCATTTTTTTTTTTGACTGAGGAAAAATCCCGTAAGCCCTAAAAATACAGTATTTTCAAATAGAGCTGGATTGTTTTCATGTTTGAAGGGAAACTCTGTTAAGTGTCATACATAGTACAGTGGTTTTATTTTCAGTTATGTAATTGTACCCAGCATGTACCAAATGACCTATTAATGTGCCTAGTCTACACAGTTTTCATTTCTAACACACCGTCACATTGGTAAATAATAAAAAAAAATCTATTTTTGGTTTCATGACACTGTATGCAACTCCTAGGCTTTTTAGAGGAGTAATCTCATCCTCATATTTTTTAAGAATTCTGTTTAATTTCTGGCACATCTATAAACCTTACCATACTAGTAGTTTGTGAACAAAAATATGTGGGTTTAATAAAATTGTTATTTACATGTAGCGTTTACACAGGTCACTTCGATCTGATGTGCTATGCTGATGAGCTCACCAGACTGCACTGATGTAAACAATGGATTCTTTATTGAACCCTACCCAGAGATCTGGGTCACAGTGGTGTTTTACGCCTGCTGACTTTTCAGTGAACTTCCTCAGAAGAGAGAAGGCTGGCCATAAGAAATTATGTATAGGTTCTCACTCGTATGACATGATTCAATTAATATGTTAAAACACTGCCTACAACATTTCTGTATTTTAATCACAGTGTGTCACACAAGTGTGACAATATACCCAGGTTATACTTAAATTATTATGGCCACTTCTTTGTTGCTAAGATTTTTTTGGAGAACATTCACTGAAAAGTCACCAGGTGTAAAAATGCTGGTGTGGCCCTGGTCTATTAGAAAGATAGCTTCTATCACAGTCAAAGTGAGAGTGACCATTGTATTTGTAAAACAACAAAGCAAGCCGTCAACTCACCCCTTGATACAAGCACAGAAAGTTCTATAAGATTTAACGTAAATCATTTTTTTACTGATAATTTATTTTACTGATTGTTTTAAGGCTCAAACATAATTTTTTCTGTGAAAAAAAACCTTTTAAATTAAAACCATCATTGTAATGAATTAAGGTGGAACCTTATTGTTTCTAATAATGATGAAGTTATAAAAGAGCTAAATTTAAAAAAACATGCTTCCCTCAGCACTACCTTAAATAAAGTACATATAAAATACAAACTTCTGTTCTGTGAATACAATTTTCTGCTGCTTATTTTTCCTTAAAGGGGAACTATAGTGGAAAATCATACGTACCTGATTAATCTAGCAGCAGTACACAAAGCCCAGGATCGTCAGATGAATACATCACTGCTCTGCTCACTTCCAGGTCTATGTGAGTGACATCAGTCCCTCACATAGGTTGAAATTTATTAAGCCCATAAAGATTTGTTTGAGTCTGCAGGCTTTAATCGTGCGAGAATTCTCGCGAGACCATCAGGCGGGATCTCGATTGTGCTTCTCCGCAATCGGATCTTTCACCCGAAAGTTTTGTAGCCATAGAACTTATGGCTACCTTTTGGGCGAAAGATCCTATTGCGGAGAAGCACAATCGAGATCCCCGCTTGATGATCTCACAAGAATTCTCAGGCGAGAATTCTCGCGCGATTAAGCCCGGAAAGACTCAAATCGAGTCTTTACGGACTTAATAAATTTCGCCCATAGACTCTTCCCCTCCTGAGTTTTGGCGAAACTAACAGACTGTGCATGACCAGGCTGACCACAGGGGCACATAGTGTAGTGTATGGTTAATCTATTTTATGTGTTTTCTAAGGTCTGGGTCACTCTGGCTGTTTTGTAGCTAAGCTAATTTTAATTAGATTTATTAATACCTATGGTTCAAAGGAAATTGGCCTGTGTGTTTTATCCCAACAGTGTGTTTTTTTTTTCCAGGACAGCTATAAATTAGCCAGCATTCCACTCTACTAACATCACTATATCTAAATAAAAACAAATACCATAGTTTTAGCTCCATAAGACACATCTGACCATAAGACGCACCTAGGGTTTTAAGAAGGAAAATAAGAAAAAAAATATTCTGAACCAAATAGTGTGCTAAAATATTTAATAAAATACACCACAATAATATTTCAACAATGTAAACTCAACAGCAACTGTTATGGGGGATACTATTAGAGTTATACTGTTATTGCAGGACACTTTGTTTCCTGATGGAGATGAGCCGCACAGCCTGCTCCACTGCTCTGCCTGTGCTCAAACTGTCTTCACTGCTCCTCACCTGCCTTCCCTAACTCCTCCCCCTTCCCTAACTCACTCCCCTGCCTGCCCGCTTATATATATATATATATATATATATATATATATATATATATATATATA
>JAKJJM010039377.1:0-11689 GCA_021901965.1 Pipa carvalhoi
TATTGTGTATATTTATAATGTTGCTCAATTTACATTAATTATTTCTTGAATATTCATTTATTTTACATATACCTATATATTATCAATTCCGTATTGATTTTTATTATTGTTGGTTTTACACTCACTTTTGATAAGTTCTATGCGCTTCCACACACATTGGGCTGTTTTTTAAGTAAAAGGGGGGTTTGTGATGAGCGTTTTTTTTTAAGCGCAGCTTAGGAAACGCTAGTGTGAATCCGGTCTTACAAAGACATGCTTAACAAAATTCACTATAGACAGAAATAACTGCACTCACTATGATCATAAATGCAAGATTACATCATATATGTATTGGTTTCCCCTAACATAGGTAGGTAATTTACTTTAAGAACATATTATATTTTAAGGAAATAAGTCATTGATTCATTTTTTCATCTGTTGTCATCATTTTGTACTAGAGTTTCTTCAGATGCAAAACATTTTTCCCATGATGGTTAAATCTTTGTTTCCATGCTGTCATTTAATGCATTAGCAATAATGTTCATTTAATCAGAATCATTTCATGATTATACTGTTTTATTTTTATTTCTCATTTTTTTTTTTTATCTCGTTGTTCCAGTTGGGCCATTTTGTAAGTATCCATTTCATCTCATTACCTGCATGCTGGAAGGGTGGTGGGCCTCACAGATACCTGTCTTGTGCATGTTCCTTTAATGCTGCTATTCACTTGGAAAGTAAAATATATCAGTGTTCTGTCTCAGAATAACAAAAGAGATGATGTGTTCATTGGTTAGCAGCCATTTTAGGCAACAGTTAAAAAAAAAAGTTTCTATGGATTATATTTTGGGTTGGATTTAATAAGTATGAAGTATAATACAAAACTAAACTTAAAAATACTCTTTCTTTAATTGTTTTTACTACAGAGTGATGCATATGATCAACATGATTCAATGTTTTCTCTATTACAGCTTGCTATAAGCAAACTTAGGAAATAGTTTTAATCATTGTTTTTCTGCTTTTAGACACATTGCAGATCCCTGGAATAATGGCCACTCCAAATTATATTACTTGTTTTTACATCTCTATCAATAAGGCATGCTCCAAAATGCATTCTGTTATGAGAGATGATGTAGCCCTTAGCAACCAATTGGACACTTTGTTAAATGACTTCATCTGCAGTAAAATTATCACAGCTCATCATAGATTAGTTCCTGTGGGTTAAATCACTAATGCAAAATTGGAGCAATACTTGTGAATACACTCCTAGGAGTGACAATAGGGCAGGAGTTAAACTGGTTAATGATAGCAACATAGGAACAATTTCTTTATAAATAAGGTAGAAGCTTTAGAGAAGCTAGCAAAAATAAAAAAAACAAAGGGTGTGTTTTTAATGTATAGAAGAAATATTATACATATGAATGAAAGTTTCAACTCGATCCCTTTGAATAGGAAACATGTAATTTAGTATTGATTTTGCTCTGCCAAGAACAATATATTCAGATATAGCCTTACAGTTTGCATAATGGGTAAACATAAGCTATGATTTTGTATAGTGCTGGCTGCACATATTTACAGAGTACAATTTCAGAGAATATTGCTCTATTATTGTTATTTCTTTTTTTTTTCCCAGTCTTTCTGTTGTAAGAGACAAGACTATATATATAGTTAATTAAGACCTTAAGGTTTTCTTACTAACATTCAATAGGTGCAGATGGTCACAAATGCATTAACCTATAGAAACCATTCAACAATTAGCTTTGATCAGTCTACAGCAGATTAACAAATTAAAGTGTGTTTTATTGCTATGCACTACTGCACAAATGTGTTAGTAAATAACCGCTCTGACTTTCCTGAAATATCCAATTTCATGTGTTTTACTGTAGGATTGAACTGCCACTGATACAATAAGTATTAACGGTTATCGTTATTTAAAAAAATATGTATGAACCAATGTGAAAGTTTGGTCTCCCGCATAAAATTAACCTTCCCATCTTATGCCTGTTCTTAATAATTCATCCATTTTCTGCATAAATCTAATTTGTAGGTTTTGGATTAAAGCAAGGATTTTATTGAAAAAGAGTAAATCATATGGAATAATGCAGGAATCATAACATAACTTTTTATCTGCCATGTACCACATGTGTTGGTAAACACCTGCAATTAGCATTAATACCTAAGTGCAACTTTTTTTGTAGAACATTTTTATCTAAATCCCTGTAACCAAAAAAGATAAGGCATCTTTAGTTGAAGGAGTTCAAAATTCAGCTACTATTAACATGGAGCATAGGGTGGCCTTATCATTTTACTGTAAGTCTGATGGTAGATCTAACAATAGTGTTTTATGTCAATACATCAGTCATAACTAAAGTATACATTGATTGTTTAGTGTAGAAGACATTTTACTTTTGCATTTTACCTGGCTGTTCTGTTTAAATGATATCTATCAATCTAAGCAATCTATTTTTGTATCTATATATCTATCTATCTATTTATCTATCTGTTGAGCTGTCTGTGGATCTATCGATCTGTCTGTGCCTGCATATCTGTTTATCTATGTCTGTACCTTCCATCTATATATCTTCTTACCTATGCATACACTCTGTATATCACAACAGTTTATCATTGCATGATGGGTAAAGTTCTTGTTTTAATCGACATTTTCCCAGTATTGCTGTTTGCATGATTGCCATGATTGTCTGCTCTCAACTAAATTGTCAGCTCTGTCACCTCATATCTCTCAACCTTTTGCCACCTTCATAACTGGCATCCCTCTTATATCTTCACAACCTCATTTCTCTTATCCCCTCCTCATCTCAGTCATGTTAAATCTAGCCCTGTTAGTTAATATTCCTTGCCTCTTTTTATCAGTCTTCCCCTCAATCCAATTTGTGTTCATTTTCTGGATTTCTGCAGCCTATTCATTTTTTAGCTTTTTAGTCTCAAAACTGCACTGCTCAGATTAGTTCTTACCTTATCATAGCCTGTTGTCATTAACTCTTTACCCACATATACTCATATAAACTATACTTCTCTTTATCTTGGTGGGGGATACTAACAGCAGTGCATCTGTTCAAAGCACATATTCTCCCAATGTCTGTCTTTGTCATACTTTAAGGAAGCAGTCAGTTTCATGTCTATATGCAGAAGGTATTTCTTATCAGTACAAAGTGCTTTCTGCACAGCAATAAAGGCAGCCCTCATCTGATGTCCTAGGCCACTTTCAAACCTTCTCAGCTGTTTTGTTCAAAGTGGTCTTAAAGTCTTACCAAGTTATATGATATTGGATTATCCATAATCTTATCATGTCCACACATTATGGCTTCTTGGCTTTACTTTGAGGCAAGGTGTTTGTGGGCTATAAGGAGAAAATTTTATAGCACTAAATTAAAAAAATGACATCCTGTTTCGGTTCTACTACTGTCATTAACATTTTCAGTTAAGCAGTATAGGAAGATGAACAGAGTACAAAGGAAAGTTGCAGTTCATATCAAATGATCATTCTAGAAATAATGATTAATTTGATCCAAGGTTTATAGGTTTCATTTTTCCCCGTGCTCCTTGATTATTGTTGTATGTTACATATAATATATGTGATCTCTATTTTCTTTGGTTTGGTAGACAGTAGATTTTGGTAAGCGCAGATCATTATCTTTCATTGGATGTCAGTGGCACATTGCTCTGTTTTTGACCACTAGATTGTTTGCTGAAGCAGAAGTTGAGTCCATTAAAATGGGCTTAGATGGGTAGGAATACACACAGACACCATTAATATTTATCGTTATCTTGAAGTGCATAATTTGCCATGTTATTCTTCATATAGGCAGGAAAAACTAATACATACCTTATTATGATCCAGTGGGGGGAATAATGTCACGTTTTTCATTTTATGATGTTTAACAGGGTCAGCTAACAGGTAGTCTTGAAAGCATATAAACGTTGGTTTCCAGGCTGCACCAAACAACACTGGATTCTGCGTGTCCTATCCTACACGCAAAAGCAGCAATTCAAAAACAGAAATGAATCAATGTTGTGAAAAAATAGTGTCGCGTGGCTCGGGCTGTCTGTCCAACCAGGTAGTGTGGCTGATCCGCTCTGGCTCCCAGAATTACTTGTTAGTGAAGACAAGTTTTGGCCTCTAGTAGAAAAACCTTGATAAATGTCATGCATTTTAGTGCAATGGATTGTAGAGTTTCCTTTTTTTTTGTCTCACCAGAATAATTACTATGTTATCAATTGCAGATCTATATAGGCATATACTTTTAAATGCATTGGTGCATTATTAATTAAGCCTGTTTGTGCATAAATACCATGACCTCTGAAAAGCAACTACAATCTGAACTTTGTATTATTTGTATGGCTAATCAATTATTCTAATTAAGCTATCAGATTTACTGGCTTGCTGTATGTCACCACAATACAGAATTTAATGACAGTTGTACGCTGGTGTGTCTTCTCTTTGGACATATAGTTGGCCCATTGAACATTCTTCAATCTATGTATGGATTAATCTCAGCATTCATTAATAAAGAATCTGCTATTATCAGCATTAGAGGAAAGCTTACACAAATATCTTCATTAGTATCTGCCTACACAGGAATACTTTGAAGCCCTTGTAAAAACATCTGATTGTTAGTGTGATGTTAGCACAAAGAGGGGTTGTAGGCTGTGAGTCATAATAAGCAGTGCTAGTTCTTTATTCGTTTCTATTTTGACATTGTTGTTCATGTATTTCAAGCTCTTGAGGAACAGAATGAAGTATGATAACAGAGCATAGATTTCTTTTTATATGTTAAACTGTCTTTCTACTTTGTCTCTTTATATACAATATCAATATTTATATTTCTATACTGTTCCAGTATTCCAAGTTATCTCTGCCTTTGACTACCTCTCCAATTCTCTTTGTCCCAAATCATTTTTTTAAATTTGGAATATTCTGGAATGTTGGATTCTGTCTGCGCCTGTTTGGTGTATATTTTTCTGCAGGTGACCACATGCATGCACTAATGTGGTCAATGGCAGATATATTCTGAAGTTTATCCAAATTCAATCACAGAATGAGCCCTCTTTAAGAGTGCTGTCAGTTTTAAACCTCACAAAGCAACTACCATCTTTTTGGGTTTAAAACAACTACAAAAAAAATCTGTAGATGAACACCACTGTCATCCATGTTAAACCTTAAATGATTACTAACGTCTCTTAAAAGTTTTTGGACAGATCTTTTTAAAGACATATTAATTAAAACAACCAGTGCCCTCTTCATTTTCCTGCCAACTCTATTGTTTACTTGAACGTATTCTTATTGCTTATGCACATTTATATTTTTGTTCTTAACTCATTTCATTCCAGTGCCCCCACAACTGGTCACCCGACCTCGAGATCAAATAGTAGTTCAAGGACGTTCTGTGACTTTTCAGTGTGAAACAAAAGGGAATCCACCACCAGCTGTATTTTGGCAGAAAGAAGGAAGTCAGGTAAATCTAATTTGTTTTGCCTGCATGACAGCTAAGTAAGTGCATTGAAAATAATACTTGCTAATGCCTAGGGGTACTGTGAAACCTGTTGCTAATTGGAAAAAGGCAAAACAGTAACTTGATTGGAATAGTTCTAACAATTCTTTTTATAAAAGATAGCCAGGCTCCAACTGGCCAAACAGCATTCCTTCCATTACAAAAACATTATCCCATAAGGTCTTTATTTCCTGAACAGACTGAAAATACTGTCCAGTAATTAAACGCTGTTGTTAATTTAGATGAAATAATTTCTTATAAATATATTTAAATAGGAAAAAAAACAACTGTATTTGCAGTTGTTATTGTATTGATGTCTAGTGAATCTTTAGGGCATCAGGAATAGCTTTCTCTTTATTATTTAAATGTGTTGGAGCTGTCGCACTGTTTTTTCTGGTTAGGAAAACTGGAAAATCTGCAAAGAAGCAATGCTACTGTGAAGAAATTTTCCTAGAATAATTGCTTGTTTCTTTCCAAACAATGAGTGTTGTACTGAGCATCTCTGAGACATGAAAATACCTCACGGATTTATAGTGCAGAAAAAGTAGTAGATAACAATTGAATAAAAAAATTGTTAGTCAAATAATACAGTTTTATTTATGCCTAAAAAAATACAGATTGCTGTGTGAATGAATGCAGGTTTGCTATAAAAAAAAAATGAGAAAGATAATTTAAAAGGATGAAGCAGAGCAAATGAAAGCACTGATCGTTTTAATATGTCATTATATGAAATCTGTCCATATTTTGTAAGTGATAAATGTTATTTAAAAGTAAATTAAGAAAAAGAAACATTTACAATTAGATCGGCATGGCAGTAATTCATACGTAATGTTCGTAGGTGAATTCTTTTATGGCATTAATGAAACCACCCAGTGCCCCTTTTGTTAATGGAATTTAAATATTGCATATTCTCATGTTGCAGTTATATTGGATTATAATAGAGTTATGATATAACCCTTTTTTTCTCTCAGAATATTACTAAACTATTATTAATTAGCAACAATCTGTACTGCCAATTGTTTCACTGTTGAACTGAATTTAGTAAAATTAAAATTTAGCTTCACAGTGATGGAACATATCAGATTGTCCAGCTAGTGACATCTGTATCTAAGAGGCAAGTGCCAATAGACAATCTCGGTAAATAGCTTTTTCTATCAGTTTGATTAATGAGCTTAGTGTGGAGGGCAGGTTAGCAAATTAAAATGGCAGGTCACAGCACCTGAGGAAACCTTTATCCTGTCCTCCAGCTTTGCTCTGAAAACAGGAGTCATTTGATTTATCATCTCAAGTGATTAGATCTATAGTCTTTGTTCTTTATAATGCTTCAGTAATTTAACACTTTAATGTGGCATTAGATCAGTTAGTTTAAGAGCAGTATATTTTAGTGAATGTGCATTTCAAAGTATGTTTCATGGTTTAAATATTTTGGACGGATCACAGAATATTTGCATAGTCCTTTGCAAAATTACAGGACCAGTTGAATGCAGAGATAAAGAGTAGAAACAAAGCAATAAAATCAAAAATCTCATCTTCAGAGAGGAGATATTATAAAAGCAATAAAAATTGCCTCTACATGAAAGATGAAAAATAATAGTAAAAAGTTACATTATTTCCAACTACATTGCTACAATACCTGTAACAGGAAAACAGCAGTGTTATAACTTCCTTAATGTCTAAAATTTTATAATTGTTTCTAGAGAATTATTTAAAAAAATTGCCTCTTATGATTTTGGGCCAGTGTCATACTTTCTGTTTTGTAGCTAAGCTGGAAAAATAGTATCAATTGTTTTCTGTGGGATAATCTACAAAGCCTATTTTGTTTTGCACCATAGACAATAATGAGTTTCATTAAGAACAACTCGGCTATAAAACAGCCAGTATGACACTGGTCCAACCTGCCAATGCAAAAAAAAGAGGGTGGCACATAAAATCTAGGAACAAAACGCTAATACTAGCTATTTTATGATGTAGTAGTTGAGGAGAAGGTGGTCTTAAGTCAGAGGCATATGTAGTTGGCAGATGTGGCTTGCCTGTATTGTATCATTAGTAGGTCATCCATTAAACAACTTAGCATTATAAAAGAATGTTTATATTGTTACTTTATTCTAAGAAAATACTCACTCTTTAGTCCTTATGAATTCTTAGCTCAGTGGCCAAAGTACTAGAGGTCATGTCAAGTGATTAACCACCCAAGAAGTGGCTATGATTCTTGTGACTATGTTTACAAAAGTGATGTGACCTGGCGTGTTCCCTTTATTTAATACAGGTCATACCTATACACGGCTGCAGAAAACAACATGTTATCACAAGTAAAGTGGTGCCTGAGATTTGGTTATATTACAGTCATTTATTTTATTGAAGTTTTTGATTTGAATCCTGATGATTTATTTTGCCATTAATGGAAATTATAGGAAAAAACATTATCTGAAAACATTGGCTATGTAGCTATCCTCAGCATGCCCTTTTAATCAAGTCTGGTATGTGCCTTTTACAATGAGATACACTTAAGTAAACAGGCAGTTCAACCCCAGCACTCTTAAGTAAACCTATCCTTGTGTATCCAACAATAAAATACAAATAGTGGTGCGACCTGATGAATTAATAAATCAGTGTTGCTACTGCTTGTTCAATGAACCATGTGTAAAACACAATTTTTTAACTGTGATGTTTATAAATGGTATTAGGTGACCGATAAGAAACTTTTCTTTTTTTTCCTTTGTGTACAAATAAGTTGTACAGATAGAAATGCAATTGTTTCCTTGATAGTTCTATTGATGTTCTAAACTGAGTATAAAATGCCCTAAGAAATTGTCTTGCAATGGGAATATGTCCTAAAGGAACAGAAGGTATAAGTGCTGCATGGGTTTTAGAAAATATGATTCAGCAAAATGAATCATTAATAAAATAGAACAAAAACTGTGAAATTATAAGGATTATCAATTAATAATAGTCTCAGTTTAAAGGAATATTACCATCCCAAAATCTTCCATTTTTAAAATAATCCTTGTTTATATCTACCAAATCCATAAACAGTACTTGACTGTTATTTAGACTGACAAAGTACCATTTTACTAAAATGTCTATTAAATGCTATAATTTTTCTAGTTTTTTGAATGTCTTTTATCTGAGATACTGTACTGGTAAAGGCATTATGCTATACTGATGAAATAAAATGTTGTTTATGGCACCCAGCCTGAATCAACCATAAAGTGATATAGGATTGATGTGTTGGCAAAGAAGCAGATGGCAAATCAGTGTTTTAATGCTAATCATTGTTTTGTTGTCATTATTCCTAATAGGTAAGTGAAAATATCTCTGCAAATATTTACCTTAACACATTTATTAATAGCTTAAGATGTCTTATATACATTCATTAACTGTACCAAAAATGTTATCTTTGCTTCTATAGATCCTACTTTTCCCTAGTCAACCACCTCAAACAGTGGGACGATTTTCAGTCTCCCCAAGTGGTGAACTGACCATAATTGATGTTCAGACGGGAGATTCTGGTTACTACATGTGTCAAGCCATTAGTGTGGCAGGAAGTATCTTAGCTAAGGCTCTCCTTGAAGTGGAAGATGGTAAGCATCTTTGGACTGCAGTTTGACTTGTTTAGTGTTTATAAGGGGTATGCGATTGGTTATTTGTCAAAGTGGTAATTTAAAACAAAATGGTACAGTTTATCATCATCCTTATGAATATGCTGTCAAACCTAAAATGTCATAATTTAATAGTATTAAGCATTTATATTTATTGAAAAGAAAAAAATAATGCATTTGAATGGATTTTATAGTGATTTATTTAATAATTAAAATCTATTTCAACAATACTAATTTTAGTACTTTTGGCAGTTGTAAATAAGGGTTACTGTCACTTGGGTTAGGTTAATCCAGATAGACAACTTTGCTCTCTAGTCAAATATATCAATGCATAAAAATGTAATTTAATTGCTTTGAATGTTATCTCGACAGTCAAATTAATAATTTTCCCCAAATGACCAAATTTTCCTGAAATATTATTGAAGGTATGTTTGGCCTTTGCTGTGGAGGCCCTAATTCAGTTCCTAGGGTCTGGTGACCATTAAAAATTCTTGTGACCCAGGACAAGTTACTTAAAAGCATAATAGCCCCAAAAAATGAAAAGACTTCAATGCATTTACAGTTACTATATATTCAATCTGTGCTTTTGAAAATTCTTAATTGTGTCTATAAAGTATAATATTTAGCTAGTTAGCTTTTATTAGGCCTTTCTGGAGAAAATCCAATCCAAATGGAAATTTTTACATTTTAGTGTTACTGGATCTTTAATCTCCTCTAATCCTTAAATAAACTTGATGGCTGCCTGTTGAAAAGCAGAGTCCTACAGAACCAACATGAATGAAGAACTATATAATACACTTCATTCCCTTTAACCTTACCAAGCAAGAACTAATGCCACATGTAACTGAGCTGTACTTTTATTTCAACAAATGTTTATTTCAAGAATTTACATTTTGTCAGAATAATATATTTCTAAGTTATTCAATGTACTAATATATTTGAAATGTTACTGTTATATTACAAATTAAGTAACTCTTTCCAGCATTTCTGCTCTGAAACACTGCAGATTTAAAAAGATACAAAGACTTTTATTAGTTTATAAATTCTAGAATACAGCAAAAGAAGTCATAAATATAGATACATTGATATGTCTTATTGTCATGACAACCATGCTTTTAAACAAGTAGATAATGACAGATATTTTACCATAACCCACATAAATTGTTAAAATATATTTTTATATAAAAAAAAGGCAAAGTATGGTTTACTAAAGATAATGTCCAGCTGAGCATAAGTGGACTTCATTATTTATCTTTTAATGGATATACAGTATACATGTTTTCTCTGTCTCTTCTGTATCATTATTTTCCCGGTAGAATTATTTGGAACTTGTAACTAGCCCATCATTACATAACAATATCCTTTACATTTATAACATGTCAAACTCTTCCTCTGCCCTTGTCAAGAATAAGTACAGATCGCTCTATTTCTGCATTAACACTAATAAGCTTGGTTGAACATAACCATCTGTCCTGACTTCCCTTATTACTCTTTCCTCCTACCTTTTGTATCTTCAACTATTATCCCTTATTCCCACTAACTCTCCTCTTATCTTGGTGACCAATGACTTGATCAACTGCAGTTCTTTAACATTGTTTAAAAATCAGTGTAAATACCCTAACATCCATAATTCACAGCTCTTATTACATACAATACATAGTGTGCTTTATGCCTTGATTATTATAAGATGAAATTTAAATCATATTTTTTTCAATGTGATACATTAAAATGATTGTTTTTCCCCAGTTTTGCCCTTATGCAGACCCTGATCTCTCACAGCAGTGCTTTTCATGTCCATAACTCTTTGCCTTCCCTACCATCTGTCGATATGTCATTTATTACTATAATAAATTACCCTCCCTTTTGATTGAAGGAGATATCCTGGGTTCTACTTAACAAACATATGGAATACTGAACAACATGAATACTGAAGATCTCAATAAAAAACAAAACATAGGCCCTAATTAAAGATGTTATGCTTTGATTATGTGCTGTTTCCTTCAATCCAATTTATCCCTTCTTTTAATTCATTTAATCTGAGTTATTTTAAGCCTTCCTTTTCAGTTAGAATTCTATTCTTCCTCTCTCATTTTATTGGCTACCCAATATTTTTATTTCTCCATCAGATGTGACAGCATTTTCTACAATACATTTAACATGAAAATGTAATCATTTGAATGTGTGAAAACATGTATTTTATCCCCCTGGTTTGTGCTAAATTCTTTATTTCTTCATATTTTACATACCTTACAAATAATCTTCAAATGTGCTGCAATACTGTCACTAATGCTGATTACATTTATAAATTCTAGTACAGCCATGGTAACAGAAGGTATAAATTTCACTCTATCAGTATTCATCAATATAAGAATCTATATTTTAGTTTTATTTTCTGTTTGCCATTCTTTCCTGGAAACTGTTATTTCGAGTGGCACTGCTAAGCAATCATAATGGCAAAAATACTGTAAAGTGAAATTCCCACACGAAATGCAATAAATACAGATTCGGAGATTATGCGCTGCCTTTTGTGGTGTAGTAAGTAGTGCTCCAGCAAGAGGATACAAAATAGTGAAAGTAAAAATAATTCTTTAATAGTAAAAGCAA
>JAKJJM010039407.1:0-10363 GCA_021901965.1 Pipa carvalhoi
TTTTTTTTTTTAACTATTTGTGGTAGCAATTGGCTTAGTATAAAGGAGCTTTATATGTATGTGGGCAGTTATATTGGCACTATAGTTCTTCTTTAAGCCATTAGGAGTCTAAGGGGGCAAGGGGAATTAGTGGAATAGCAGAAATTAAATCACTTGCTGGAAACCACTAATAGTTTACACATGGATTTTAAGTGTACTGCCCAGCTGGAGATCTTGGGTCTCTGCGACAGTTAACAATACACAAATCAACTGGTTTTCCACTACCGTATAAAAACTGAAGCCAGCATTACTGCAGTGATGGATTTAACAGGGCTGATCTCTTTTTGCAAGACTCACAAAGAAGCCATTTGCTGAATAATATATACCCAGTTTACTCAACTCATGGAATACAGGGTGCTAGAATTAACAGGAATGATCAATAAGACAGGAGAACAAAATTATGGCTCTAGGCTCATTCTGAAAAAGATCTTAACAGCCTACTTAATTAAAAAAATGTATTAAAACTTGCAAATGAATTACAATTAGGAGCGTATATTACAACATATTAAATATAAAAGGGGATATGCTACTGCAATTCCTTAAACAGACTTTGGTTAGTCTAAAACAACCTACCGATTCACATTCTCTTAACTTTTTCTGGGCACCGTCAAAGTCAAAGTTGACATATAAGCATTCCACAAACTCAGTAATAGGGTCTTTGTAAGTGTATGATTCCTGTGGGGAAAAAAAATATAAATATTACATTGGAAACACAATGGCTTTATATGTTTAATATTCAAATACGTTATTCTGAGCATTATAACATTATGACAAGGCACAGGTCCAAACTATTCCAAATAACTCATATCAACTAATGACAGATCTCTCATTCATCATTCAGATGATAACTTATCAGAAGTAAACTCTGATCAGTTACTTTCAGATAAGAAAAATGGCAAATGTTGTCTTAATACATTCCTCAAGAGCATAAGGATATGACTTCCAAAGGCTGTTTTGCAGCAAGCTATGAATGAAGATCTGTCTTTCAGAACAGCTAGATCCTTCGTTCCCCCAGATCAGAAAGTATATGTCATTTTTAGATGGAGGAGAAAACAGTCTTACAAAACCTATTCTAAATATACACATTTTTCCTTTAACAGGGATGACTTATTCCCCCAGTAAGAAGGAATTCTTGTCAGGCGGTCATAGCTGAGGTTGGATTCACAAGTCAACATCTCAGCTGACACACACTTTAAAGTCTTGCCTCATACCAAGATGTCACAGTAGGGGAACTTCCTCTGGTAATACAACCAGCAAGGAATGTTATTTTCATGCCAGATTTGGCCAGTTTGGTAAAAAAAAAAAAAAAAAATTAAAAAAACACACGCAGCTGAGCTGTTGTCTAGAGACATTATATAACACTAATGCTTATCGATATATCAAATATACAAGGTGGTGAAATTCTCTTCCTACCTGCTGAATTACTTTAACCAAGTCTTTTAAAACTTGTCTCCTTTTCCTCACGTCTTTGTTTGTGATGACAGCCGTAGTTAAATATCGAAGAATGTGTGGACACATCGTCTGTATGGCATTCAGATATCTAAATAAAAAGTAAACATTGCTATAAACGTGACAGCATCAGAACAAATCATTTACTTTCATGCAAAGACAAAGAAAAAAAAAAACAATTTCCTTTGTTCTACTTTGGAAGAATATTTTACAATTTCAGATAGAGGAAAACAAACTTCTCTTATATTCAAGCATAAGTAGTAATTTACTGTCAGGTTTTAAGTAATGGATGTACTCTTCTGTCACGGGCTCTTTAAATACCATTTAGCATAATTCTACATTAGATGGTTTTTCTCAGGGACAAACCACTTATAACAGCTTCCCACAGAACTTAATTGAATTGCAAGCTGACCGCTCAAGACTTCTGACATACGCAGTTTTCAAACGGTCCATTTAAGATGTATGTGCTACCAGGAAACATCCTTCATGAATCCAAGAAAATCTCACACATTACAGGGCTTTTAAAAGAAATACAAATCAACACAACCCCTATTTTATACTGCGCATTAGTATCACAAAAATAGATTTTTATGGACAGAGTTTGAGAGATAGTTAATAAAAGTTTAAATCAGTTAGAGGAAAGAGAATGTGAGCTATAATAAGTCTATTATGTGCACGAGAGTGAGAATGTGCGATGGCGTTTGTTTTAGGAAAGGCTAGGTGATACAAAGGCTTAAAGGATAATCGGGCAAAGTCATTTGCAAATGTGAAAACTTTCAAGTGGAATCTGAAGACTTCTTTTTCAAAATGTTTGTTTTTTTCAGCTTTCAAGGTTTGGTGTTGTGCATAAACGTCATGTACAAGTGCTGTAAGTATAACATTTATCCTATAAATAAGAGCCAAATGTGACTGTGATGCAGTTCAGTAGCATGTGGACATCTGCATGTGTATGTTTTCTTTTCTGGCTGGAACAGACAATTCTGATGGCAACCAGATGTTTTGTGAAGAGCATGCTTCAAGAGCGCAGTTACCAAAAACTTTGATGTGCAGCAGTCATTTCTCAGTAGTGCAAGTGGCGTACAATCATGGCTTATTCAGATTTCTAAGGTAAAACCCTCTCCTGGTCTGCAAGCACCCCAACAAATGTTTAGGAATCCCTATGATATCTTAACACCATACCCAAGTTATCCTGCATTTCTCATATGCAGAGACAATACCTACAGCCTCCCAGAACAATCCAGAATAAGTTTGCCAATGACAGTTTAAATTTTGCTAGTTTTGACACATGAATCCCTTTGATGACAATTCTGCAGAATCCATTTTTGAACTTCTGTTTTGACCATAAAACTGTTAAAACTTACATTAGGATTATATATCTTTTTCTTTTATGCCCATGTTATATTGATGTACAGAGAAGTTTAATGCTACAAAACAGTTTAACAATATCTTCCAAACTAGTTCTAATTTCTGGAAAAAACACACTATTTTACCCTATTACAGTCAAATTCACTGACAAAAACAAAAGAATAAAATTAGATCCCTTTAATAAAACAAATTTTAGATTTTGATAACTCCATTATGTAAGCAGCAAGAGGAAAGAGAGTTACATTCTACCCAACAGGCCTGGACATTATTTATGAAACCAGACCCCATCAGATCTGGATGAACAATCAGATCATCTCCAAATCTGGTCACACCTGCAGCAGGCATATACAGACCCCATTATCACTCCTACTAAAACTACAAACAAATCCAAACAAATGCCAGCATTATCATTGACAAATACAATTTCCCAATACATCTAATTTAAATCTCTATTTGCCCATAATAACTTCTTTATCAGTATACATTTTGCACCCATACATGCAAAAAAAAAAAAGAGAGGGCACATCAGTATGTGTGAGATCAGCAAAAAATAAAGTAACAGAAGTTTTAAAATCTGAAAATAGTGGCAGCTCCCACCATAGTTCATAAAAGCATTTTGGGATGGTTCGGAGATATATAACTCTGTGGCTGTCCTGCGGAAAGACGCAGCTGCCAAACTGCTTTGTGGATTGCTGAAACCAGGGAAAGCCCTGGACCAAGAATGTCATCATACTGTACATACAATTCTTAACAGTTCCATTAATCAAATGCAAAAGGGAAACACAAAAGAGCCCCTTAATTTGACAGCAAATAAATCTAAATCACTATTAGTAAAAACATTGATTTTTATTTTAGATGTGCTGATAAACATTCTTATTCTACTGTTGCAGATTTATATTAAGCACATTTGGAATTAAATGCAGGTTTGGAGAGTGACCGTAAAATATGAATCCATTACTTGTCCCTCTGTATACATTTATCCATATCAGGTATTTGCCCTTTAAACAACCCACTGTCAATAAGTGATAGAGGATAAATGCAAGGAAGCTTATCTGGACGTGATCAGAGACCAAACCAACAAGAGAGGAACGTAGCTCCACTTGCCACATATCAACATCTATTGTCCTTTGTAACCCACTACCGTTAATCAAGGGCCTATCCAGAGCCTGAAGCCAAACGGATATACAGAACATTTGCAAGTATTTATAGGACCAGAAAGAAAGGGCCTGCTGAGTTGTGAAACAGCATATGCTCTTTATTTGAAGTTTTCATTTAGTAGCTTTACAGTCATTTACCTAAAACCTAGACCTTTAGATGTGTTCAAGATATCCATAGCATTCAAGAACCTTTGCAATATGTTAATCACATATTACCACGAGGGGCTGGTGGGGGGGGGGGGTGTTCTGGAAAAAGCAGCAATGAATATTTTTTATGAATGCATTTATACAGACTGACTGTTTATGAGGCAACTGTCAGTATAAGCAAAAATCCTAGATACAGTGGATGTTTAAGGACTGATCAGCACATTTAACCCTATAATTCAAGTTTTTCTATATTTAAAATGTATTTTTTTTTTTTTTTTTTAAAGAGATACTGAGACTTCCAAATCAATGTGCAAATGTTACAGAGAGAATAATACAGTTGAACCAAGTAGTGCATTTCTGTTACAAATAAAAAAATATGTTGTTTACATCAGCGGCCCCCAACCTTTCCTGGATCCGGGACCAGCTTTCCAGTTCCCTGATCTGCATCTCGTTTTTTCATTTAGCTAACTAGCAGAGTATACCTCACATTCTTTAGGCCTCCATTTCCCAGAATACAAAGGGTAAGAGCACTATTTCCACAAAAGCTGTCAAGATCTGATCCAACGTGACAAAATGCAGGTAATCTTTTTTAGCTCACATGAGCCACTGGAAAAAATATGTCTAATAGGTAACATTGAAAGATCTTTAGCATAGTGAAACACCCCACAGATTATAAGCAGAGCACTTCCATGCAGGAATGATTTTACGTCAGAAAAGTTCTCCATTTGGAGACATTGACAGTATGAATTTTAAAGCTGTAAAAGATTATAAAGTCTACTGGATTCACTAATGAGAAAAGTGCAGTTTTATTTAGATTTACTATTTTGGAACCTTTGATTACCTTTCCAAAACCAACCACACATTTACATGTCAAGAATTAGGCAAATAACTGTTTAATGGCACACAAAATGAATGTGCATTTAATTGCCTGCAGCTAACCGCACTTGGTTTGTACCCCTACAGAATGCTGCCTGATAATCATGGTATGAATGGTTGCACAAAAATGAATAAATAAAACACGTAGATTAGCGAGGGGACTCACTGAGGCTGGTAGAGGAACAAGTCAATGATGTTGTCTCTTCCTTTTGGGTGGTTAAAGAATACAAAGAGAGACCAATGTATAAGCCATGTTCTGTGCTGCAGGGACTGGAGTGGAGAACTGACAGACTGTAGGGAATGAAAAGACAAGAAAAAAATGTTATTGTTGTTAATTAAGATCAAGGGATAATAGTCAATCCCTCTATCCAATAAGATTTATCCAGGACAATCAGGCCAGTGTAGCGGAGCTGTACTTAATTAAACTCATTATTGTCCATGGTGCAAACCTAAATAGCCTGTGTGGATTATCCCATAGAAAACAATGGATACAATTTTACCAGCTAAGCTACAAACAGTCTGTGTGACACTGGCCTTACAATGCAAAACTTATTCACTTCTCTCCAGCGACATGTATATCAACAGAACACGTTACATAAACTCTGTCTCTTACATAGATGGCCTGAAAACGTTTGCTGCACTTTAGTCAGTTCTGGTATGGTAAATCAGGAGATAGCAAATACCGCCCAAAACAGTGGAATTAATGGTATGGGGTCAAAGCAGACCCTTCAGGAAGCAGAGAGCTGCATTTATTATGTAGGGTTCATTAGATATTTTTAAAGAGGATTGTTTCTTTAAAAGGGTATCATTACCGCTAAATTTTTCCATTTTTGAATAATCCTGTTTTGCTTTAGAAATCACTATAAAAACAACTATATTATTCAGCATAGTTTTTAACCATATGTGAAAAAACCATAACAAAAATCATAAGGTAGTCTTGCACTAAATATACCTTTTCTATCTTTGCACAGGTCTTATCACAAGTGCTGATCACCAGGCTGCAGCAAATAACACAATTTTTCATAGCAGTATAGCTTGTTATAAAGATATCCTGTGGCACTAATAAGGTGAGACAGCACTCTGTATATTTTTCAGTAAATCTGGTTGTGCTTGACTTTATACCACCTGTGAATAATATTCTTACATGATTTTAGGTCTCGCTACAATGACATGTGAAGAACATTGAAAGCACTCACGTTGTTGTCTATGGTTTCTTTTAGTCTTGTTAAGTCTTCCATGGCTGCATCCCAATTCTGCATCAGAATTTCTGATGCCAACTTTCCCCATAGAGAGCTAAGTGCGTTTCGGTCTGTCGACGGAACCTTTCACAGAGAGTAATAATTTCGTTAGTTGGCTTGAGTACTTATAAACAAATTACGCACAATAAGAGTAGCTTTGTAAACACGTCTGGTATGAAAGTGCACAATGCAAAACTGTCAACATTTTGGTAAAAACAAATTATTTATCCCAATCTGTGTGGTGCCTTCATAATATCCTTTTACAAACGGCAGTACTATCAACAGTTAAACATTATAGGTGAACCACAATGCTTTAAAAAATAAAAAGCATTCTAAAAGGGAAAATTTATGCCATTCATATGAAATTTTTTACTTATGTTTTCCTTTAAATGTCCTGTAATATTGTCTTACATATTGTAACAAAACAGTAGTTTTGACTTGGTATATTCAGCAAACACCCACTGTTTGTGTAAACCCAGTTACAGTAAACCTATGGGTTTTAGTAATAACCATGAAACACCAATTGCTTGGAAATTCTTTTAAATTTATTTCACTTTTGGCAATGATGGCTATTTTCAAAGGGACTAACTGTATGATCTACTTGAAGTAACCTATAAAAGCGACATGAACTATCATTAAATGTAAAGGTCTATAATATTCACAAGGCAAGCAGAAAATAACCTAGACTAGGCTTGATAGATTTATATTTAGACAAGCCACCTCCGCTCATGCCCGTATATTAAATTCTTTACTGTATATAAAACCTGAGGCTCAATAAACATAAATCATTTTTACAAAGAAACCTTTCGCAGACCTCTTAGGCTAAAATGTTTTATGCTCTGCAAAATTAGGGTCATTACGTTTCATCATGTAATTATTACATGCAGTGATTAAAAAGAACCTTTCATCTGCACACAAACCTAAATGAACCAATATAGCCTGAAGTTTTGGTGACTGGTAATGAGTAAGACAAAATACTGCAGTGATCCAGCCAAAAAAATAAGGACCCTGCAAGACTTTGAAAGCTGTTTGAAGCTTGAAGTCTTAAAACACAATTGTATTATCATAAAATGTTGTAAAATCTCACAACATAAGGTTAATGTCCTTTTGCACAGGTGCAGTTTATTAACACTGGCCTTAAAATGATGACCAACTTTGTATAATCAAAAACCGAAGCGCACACTCACCTGAATATAAACCTGAGAAAGAGCAGATTTGGCCTGAATGTAGGGGGTAGGTTGAATGGGATGAAATAAGGGGAAAAGGCTTCAAAACAGGAAGAAATTAGTATATCAGGAAAGGGGAGAGCGGAGACGAAAATGTAGCAAAAAGATTAGAAATAAAGCAGCTGGTATAACAAGGACAACTGATGTAGAGACCAATGATAAAACCATAAAAAGAACAGTGAAAAAAATGAAGACAGCTTTAAAACTGTATTGAGTGACGTTACAATTACAATAATAAAATAACTACTGTGATTGGGGGGGGGGGGAATAAGAAAATGGGGAAAGAACAAGTATTGCGGAAAAAAATTATGGACATGTTGGCCAGGGACATAGGAGAGGGCAGTAAGGAGAAGAGGATGGAGGAGTGGATAGACAAGATAAAAAGGTGAACTAAAAGTCAGGAAATAGAGGGAAGGGGTTAGTGGAAAGGAGTAGTAAAAAGGACCAAGGATGATCAGGGGTTTGAGGAGGGGAAAAAATACTTGGTTGTATCCTATATAATAAAGTAATATAGGAGTTGATCAAACTTTCCAGATGAAAAAGGCAGCCATGGTCAACATAGCTCAGAAGAAAAGGAGGAGCCAACAGCAAGGAAAATGGTAGCATATGCATTGATAATGGTATCTTTAGTATTATCCAAGTTTTTGCTTTAATAACCATATCAAAAATGGAGTTTCAAGTAAGTTTTAAGTTGATGCAAGTCTGGAAAATATAACAGGTCCATAAATAATAATAATTTAGTGTCTAAAGAGGATCAATTCCAAAGGCTTGGCATACTGACCTGGTAGCACGCCCAAGGTCGGAGAAGGAAACGTCAAAGAATATGAGACAGGAGTTACCGGTAGGTGGATTGAAAGCAGAATGCAATACAGAAGGAATGGGGGGGGGGGGATCATAAAGACAGGTAAAAGGAGAAAAGGATGGAAGTTGAAGAATAGGAAACAAATTAAAGTGAGTCAGTAAGAACTGCAGGATGGATAGAGAAGAAGAAAGTGGAAAAGTAGTCAAGTCTGGACAAAGAAAAGGGAGAAAGGAGTTAGATAAGTGGAGTTAAATTAGTGTGAATCACTGGATGATGAAGAACTGGTAAACAGGGAAGGGGACTAACATTCTTTACACGAACCAGTCATTAGTATAAAAAAAAAGGACGCAAAATGTGATTTATCAATTTTTTTTTACACAAATGTGCATCTGCTTCTTTAATGCCAGTGTTCAGGCAGGTGTTTTACTTCTTAAAAAATCACCCTAAGCTGCATACATCAGTTGCAGCATGCCAATTTCCGCAAAAATAAATTAAAAAACCAGCGCATCTCGGGCAACATGGACGCAAAGTGAATGATAAATTCCAAATAAATGGTGGCAAAGTACTTTTATTACAGTCTATAGCATAGGGATGCCTTTTATATAAAAGAACAGAAACCACCCACACTGCTAAATCTTGAGAACAGCTCTAGTTATTTTATCTAGTTTGGTGCAAGTCTACTGAAAGCAAGGGTAACGCTAGGGTCAAAAAGCTGTAATTTATACAATGCTGGGCTAAACTAGGTCATTCAGAGTGTCAAATTCTAATCTCAGAGCAGAGTTACAATAGCTCATTCATAGCTTCTGTTTCGGCAGCCATCACCATAAATGAGTTTTGCCCCAACAAGTAACTCTGTAGTACCAGTCCCAGTATGCTATTTCACCCGCATCTGTATTACTCAACAAAGACACCGAATTAAAAGGACATTTCCTCTAATTTTCTTTCCCAAATAAGATTTTAAGCAAATTGAATAAAAATAATTGCGCTAAATAGATTATGGATTTCTGATCCAGGAAAAAAAGAACCATTTCCTTTTGGCCTATTTGCCACTGTACATACATCAGGTGTGTCCCTTCCTTTGCCTTGCGGTAAGCATTTTTCAGTCCGGCATTTTAAAGCATATTTTTAGGGCAACTAAGTAATAATCTGTGTATAAATGCAAAGGCAAGCAAATATGCCAGGGGTGGGCAATTAATTTTCCCATGGGGCCACATGAGAAGCTGGAATGGTGTTCAGAGGGCTAGAGTAATATACTTAACGTACCTGAACCTATGGCAATTGGCCATACCCCCCCCCTCCCGTTTTCACAGGCTCACGCGGACCAGTCAGATTCAGTTAGAGGACCGGATGTGGCCCGTGCGTCTGAACTACGCACTCCTACTTTTGTCTATTTAAACAGTACTCTTCGTACATAAATCTGCTGCTTTAGGCTGAAGCTGTGGTTGACATAGAACTGCATTTGTTGTGGGATATCCAGATCAGCACCTCCTCTGAGTAAGTGTGCTGAATACTAGCTTCAATCAGTGCCTTCCCCACCTCTCTCTCATAACCATAGATTGGCAGGAGGCCAATTTCATATAGGGTAGAGAAATCTGAATTAACGACTAATAAGCTTATAAGACTGACAAGAAGGGTAACAGTATGCTTTAGAATACACAAATTTTCCATTCTGTGCATTGCCCTCCACCTCAGTTATATTCACTAACATGAAATTTCTATCTGTACGATTTCTCTCACGTATTGGCTTTTCTCTCCGTCAATATCCCTCCCAGATTTCTCCATACCTTTCCATGGCCTCTACCTGCTCTAACATCATGCAGATAGAGTATTAGCTCATTAGAAGATTGGTATTCAGAATTCACAACAACCAAAGATTCATTGCAACGCAGCAAAGAATGAATGGGCATCTCCACTTGGTAAAGGTTATACAGAGCACATTCTGTTAATAGGACAGGAAATAAATACACACATACTATTATATATATTTACACACACACAGTATATACACACGCATAGCATACTGTGTATGTGTGTGTATATATATATATATATATATATATATAT
>JAKJJM010039473.1:0-16812 GCA_021901965.1 Pipa carvalhoi
CTTAATCGCGCGAGAATTCTCGCGATCGCATTAGGCGAGATCTCGATTGCGCTCCTCCGCAATCGAGATCTTTCGCCCAAAAGTTTTTAGCCATAGGACTTATGGCTACTTTTGGGTGAAAGATCTCGATTGCGGATGAGCTCAATCGAGATCCCCGCTAAGTGCTGTCGCGAGAATTCTCAGCCGAGAATTCTCGCGCGATTAAGCCCACAAAGACTCAATCGAGTCTTTACAGGCTTAATAACTTTCGCCCAATATGTATTATCAAAAGCATCATATAAAACAATGGGAATGGGTGACTTTAACTTCAAAGACATTCAACATTTCATTTAAGACATTTCAAAAAACATTTTTACAAGTGCTGTATTTGAATAACTGCTGTGCTAATTCAAAGGGGATTTTTTTTTTGTGTTACTTACATATTTATATATATAAATGTCCCCTATTGTAATATAAACTCTGCAGTCTGTACTGTTCAAAATTTGGCTTTTCGACTTTGTCCTTAATCCATGGTTTCTTATACTTCTTCATTTTATATAGCTAGTAGTAAAAATGTGACGTTTGTATATATTTCCCACATTTCCCAAATTCAGAAAAATTCAAAACAGTTTGGTCCTGCAGACAAACCAAGTCTTAATTTATTGTAAATGTTTTGTGTACAATAAAAAATGCAAAAGGCAGACAAAGCCACAGTCTAGCTGTAGTGCAAAATGCTTACCCTGCAGCTGTCTGAGTTCTTCAATCCACAGTGAAATGAAGAATCACAGTGCCGCCACTGTAGAGACTCAGGACTGCCTTTCCTTCTGTTTCCGCTGTGTCAATGGCACAGCCTCTGATGGAGCATGTGCAAGTCGCACTCAGCTCAGCATTGCTTCCAGAGAAGCAGTGTATCAGAGAATGAAGGGGTGGTCCTAAGTCCCATGTTCTCTGCAGTGTTCTACAATTTATGTGAAACGAAGAACTATCTACTTATCCAGATGGTACGCCTCTTGGTCTACCAAAGGGGTTTGCTTATGCTAAGCACAGGACATATAGCATTTAGAATTCCAGCCAGCCTCTGGCTTTAGCTCCCCTGTAAATCCTTCAACCTTCTGAGACTGAAGGAGAAACAATGAAACTTCAACACTGATTAATAATGTAGTTATCATAACTTACTGGCCAATGATGTCCAAAAACAAAAATTTGACTGCGTGCAATGTCAACACGATTCCAGGCCAAAGCCAGGCTTAACTGGTCTGGTGCAGATGCATTTGTACCTGAAATTATATAGATGATATATATATAGCAAAAACATATGAGTGGAAAAGTTGATCAGTATAAGACACCCTATCATGCCAGAAAAGGGTATTATTTGTCCCTGATATACAGTACTATTAAAGTGGTTGTTCACATTATAATTAATTTTTAGTATGATGTAGATAGCAGTATTTTAAAATAGCATAGCCCAAGTGAGAAAGATCTATCTTACAGCAGCCATGTGCTTTTAACTAAATCGATGCCTTAATTTCAGACCATTAAGCAATTCCATCAGTCAGCCTAAGGACACTTCCTAGCCCTTATAAGTATATGACAGATAACAGGACAGTCATTCCTGGTCTCCCACTGGGTGGTGGTGAATCCTTATGACTCAGGTTCTACTTTAAACCTAGGTGTTAGGGACAATAATATCCCTTTAAACTCTCCTTTTAATGTGAAATAATATACAGTAACAAGGTTAAACTTGATGGATTTATATTTTTTAATTCATGCAATGCTATCTCTAAACATACAGAATTACCAGTGCTAAATGAATCCCCTAGGCAGGCAATCATACATGGGCAGTGTTACCTTTTAGAAGAGCTGTTAGGATGGCCATTTCAATATCTTGTTGACCTTCTGATCCCATTCGGAACACGGTGATCTGTATTGGATTTAAATAGAATATTATAAATGGTAAATACATATGATCCAAAACAAGGGAGGCTGTATATACAGTATGCAATTATTAAAGATAAAATGAAAAATAGTAAAGCTGGAGCAGTCTTGAATTCACATTATCGTGCATAAAGGTGATGCATGATCTGTCATCTTTGTGACAGAAGGATTCACAGCTGCATCTCTAAACTTTGATATTTAGCAATTGTTGTGAATTGTATGTATAAGTTTTTGACTTATAAAGGATCTGTGAAGGGTTGCAGTGGTCATGGCCAGCATGACCATTGCAACCCCTATTGTTAGGTTCTTGCCCATAATGGTTCCTTCTCTCTCTCCTCATATAATTACTATTCTTGTGATATGGGTGCCTCATTTAATTTGACTTGGGTGATTACATATTGCATATTCTGGCCCATGGGAGTTAAAAGCAAATATGGATATTTTTTATTAATGGATCAGTAACAACAGAAAAGGAAAAAATATTTAGATTACCATGGAAGTTATTTCTTTATAGCACTGGTAAAAGTTTTATCTTGAATTCCTGATTTGTATTATTTTGAGTTTATTTTCCTGTGGCAGCCGCCATCTTTTATATGTTACATAAATAAACCCCTGCCTATACCTGTTGTTTCTTATGGAACTCTAGAAAATACCTATTCATGAAGTGCCCCAGTGTTACTGGTTCTTTATAGTCATTGTTTAAGCTTCGTCCTTTGGTATACTTGCATTGAGAAATCTTTTCAGAGGTCTAGTAGCCCAGAGCAACCAGCCAGCTGTGTGTTGCTGTCTTACCTTTTTTATTGCGTGTATTTTAAGAGTATTGTATGCAGGATCTGTTCACCAGTTTACAGTTTTGAAATAGATTTTTTTCCTTACTGTTGGCCATTATGTCACAGGGTGGGAGCTTGGCACTGACTACAGCCTATTGTTTGAAAGAACAGTTCAGTCTCCAACAGTTATTTGCGCACCTAATTATCACTATTAAGTAAACTCTTTTGTAATATATATGACTTATTTTTCAGTGGTTTTTAATTCATAGCCACGTTCTGATGTTGGGGAGTCTGAAGACTCAAGTATGAGAGTCTTTTTAGGTACAAACAAGTAAAGCCCATATAGCAAAATGCGGAGTGTTTAAACTGTGCCTCCACAGTCTGACCACCTTGTGCTACATGAGCTTCACTCTAGCTTCTAGGTTGATTGGCATTGCAGTGTGTAAGTTTGTGGAGGGGGTTATATGTGTGAGATGATGTCATTCTTACATTTCTTATTATTTCAACACTACCTTTTATATAATTTCTGTTGTTGCCACTGAAAATCCCCTTTGTAACGAGAGTGAGATATTAGAGTGGAGGGGTGTGATCCACCTGAAGCACTGGCATTAAGAAAACTCTCTCACAGCCATTTCTAAACTCATATTTTTCAGGAGAGAATGTTCACTACCCTTTCTGCTACCTGCCGTGTGTTCTCAGATCAAGCCAGTCTGAAAAGTTGCCTCCTGTACTTAGATCCAACTAGAACCTTCAAATATACTGTATTTGAATAAACTGTAAATAAACTGTGTTTCTTACGTTTTTTTAATTGCATTTTGGGCATTTTATTTCTAAGAATTAAGCTTTATGATGAATACTGATGATGAAAAATAAAAAGCAGAAAAATAAATTTCCCCACAAAATTGAAGTGCATTTTCCTATTTACAGTGTGGAAAACCCAGACAAACAGACTTTCAGAGGTGTCTTATCATTTGCTACAGTATGCAAAGGGTTAATCAGACCTCTTTAACAACACATAACCAACATTAACAGGCTATGGAAGTAAAGTAAAATTGTTGGACAAAATAAATGTTCTTCATTCAAGTAAAAGCAAATGTAGGATAAATTATTAGAAATCTTTCACTCTCCTACCCTGTGTGTAGAATATACTTTTTTGGTCTAATTAGAGTGTACTGTGGCCTAACAGTTATATAATAGCAGCTTCATCTAGTGGGGGAAAGTAAAATAGTGCACATAGTACAGTATTTTCCCAGAAGGTTTGAAACAAATAAATATGCAATCACTTGAAGCCCTCCCAAGGTATAAAAGGTGTCTCATTTTGGAGGGAAAGTCAGTCCAGGGCCTTTCACGGCTGGTGGAAGGAGTCCCTGCTAGGAGATAGCATGGCAATCATCAAATGAGTCGCTTAAGCAAAATGAAGGGTTTATGTAGAATGGGTAGCTTATACCCCAACAGGAGTGTAGAAGGCTTAGTAGCCCAGGCAACTTGATGGAGCTAGGTACTTAGTGCAGGAGCTTTAAGTCATAATGATAAGGGGCTTACAGCTGAAACCTCCCAGAGGCACTGCTGACAGTAGATTTCTCAAGGTGAAGTGCATAATGGTAAAATCTTCCCAGGATTTGGTAGCAGGATTCCCAAGATGAACAGGTGGATCTCATCAGATCACACAGAAAAGCTGATCTTAGGGTTGGTGATGTATATCCTGGTTGCGTTGGCGAAACTGAATGTGTAAACTGGTGTTAACATTTTTTATGAATTTGTTTTCCTTTGGAAAACAACCTTACTATTCTACTGAACTTAAAGGGGACCTATCAGGTCCACTTAGCAAACTTTCTTTTAGGAAGGAGGGAGTTGTCTTGGCTGAATGCTAAAAGCATTCAGCTAAGACTGTAGTAAAAGAAGCAAACTCCCTGCTTCTTTTCTGTTCCAATGCCCGACTTGAATCTCAAAAAAAGTCTAAGTGGACCTGACAGGTCCACTTTAATAACACTGACAGAAATGATTTTTTAAACAGAATCCGTAGTATCTAATTTATGTCTCTACGTCCTATATGTAAACAGTAATCCTGGGGTGGCAGCTGTCCTGTGCGCCAATCAAACTGACAGTATGCAATGTACAGTTAATTGTGAGAAAATGGACCCTACAGAGTTGAGGTAATGTATTGGATTTACAGGTGTGAAATAGAATTAATTCTAAGAGAGATTACAGTAGGAAAGTATAACTGTATTAACAATGCATTAAGTATATATATTTTTTTATTATAATGCATGATGATACTGGAGGTATTTTAGTATAGGAAACTGAAGCAAAGCAAGATAGCATTTTAGAAATATAATTTAATACCACCTTATTAACTGATAATAGAAAACACCCTAACCAGTGATTATGCATACAGTATTACACACACAAACACATATGTTTATAAATTATGTACGCCTAATTAAGAAGCTGGAGGTATAAGAAGGAGACCTATGTTCATCCTGATGTTATCATATGATGCTGAAAAGTGCCTGTTCTTTTGGCTAATGTAGATGAATTCTAATAAAAGTTTATTTTATAAATTTAAACAATTTTCCTTTCTCGTAGACCACTGATTAAATGCTACTTGCTATGTTGCTGGATTATTGTGCCATCCTGCCATTTCCATTTGGCTCATTTGAACTGAGACTTTCCAAGAAAACTCATACAGAGTCAAATAAAAGAGTATATATGAAGTTGTATTTCCAGTGAAATTAATAAATTGTTCTGAGAGACTCACGATGTACTTTACAACTGTACAATAAGATGACTCATTGGAAGAAGTGTACTTTATCATTAGAACTATGAGGAAATTCATAAGCAGAAGTCAAATAACGAGAAAAAAAAAGTTTATTTAAACATTACAAAACACATGACAAAAAAAGAAAACAGCAACAGGGCAAATTTTATTCAAATGATAATGCCAATATAAACCAAGGGCTGGACCATCTCTAAGCCCCATGTATTAGGCACATTATTAAAAGCCTAAACCTTTATTAGGCTTTAGTTCTTCTTTAATTTATTAATGAGAACTTGTTGCTATAGAATAAGCCATGTCATTTAGCAGAGATGAGGCAGTTTTTATTCCACAATTGGACCAGGGAAAGCAGGTTGTTCCTTTACTCAGTCACTTACTAACAAAGCTAATCTTTCTTAGAGGCCCAGCCACAAAATATGTTATAATGTTGAGTAAATTAAGTCTGATTATTCCCACAAGGCTTCTATCTCATTTCTAGGGACACTGAATTCTGGGAACAAACATGGTAGTATGATTTAGCCAGTGTTCAAACATTTTAACAGAAACATTGCAGTGTTGCTCTTGTACATGTACAGTTTCATATGCAGCAATAAACAACTATTTGGAGGTCATTGGAGCACCATTTTTGTCACTCCCATCCACCTACCTTTCCTGAGTTTCGTACACAATGGGACTTATGCATCAAATTGAGAATTCGACTGTCGAAGTGAACTTTCATCACTTCAGGTCACTACACTCTCTTTCCACTCTACTCCTTATTCACTAAACAGCGAAGAAGCAACCGGCGTCAGCAACCACCTCTTGCATGTTGTGGTGTAGTCAGTTGGACAGTAGCATCCCTGTCATAGTCACCTTGATTCACCACTTTATTCCGGTGAATGTGACACATTACGCCTTGTCAAGTTTGCTACTACAACAGACTCCAGCACTTAATGAACAGCTGAATTACCTGTGCACACATACCCAAAGTGGTGCAACGTGCTCCGTAAGTCTGTGACCTGTAAGCATCTGAATTGGTTGTGAATTCACCACATTGCAAATTTTGATAAATATGTGAAGATCGGGAAGTGGCAAATAAATGTGAATTTGGACCTTTACAAGACTGTTTGGACTTTCATGAATAAGCCCCAGTGTGTGTTTGTGCAAGAGATGCCCCCCCCCCCCATGCTGCTGTGAGCAGTGATGCTAACTTTTGTGGAGCAAAACTGCCATTTGATTATTTTAACCAATGCGGCAAAATTCAATTGTGGCATACTGAAGATATTAGCACTTTTTGGGAAGGGTACAATTATGTTTCAAACACAATTGTATCAGGAACTTTCATTGACCATTCAAAAATGTGGATTTACAACACTAGACACTTAGGATAATAAATGTAAATTTTTACTCAAGCAGAGTAAATACATATCTAAGAGGACTTATTTTGTGTTTTGGTACCAAAATTCACAGTGGGCCATAGCAGGAGTTAGTCTATTGTGAGCCACTGTATTAGTTGTCTGAACAGAGAGAGTATTCAAAACCTAGAAATATAGTCCCTATATGTTTTATATATTTTGCTAAAATTATTTAATTGCATATATACTGTAACATGGTTTTATTTAAGGCATGGGTTAGCGAGCTTATATTAGGTGTTTAAGGAATAAACACCTATTCCACATCCAAATCAAATGGCATATTTTTAAGAACGTTTTTCTGTTATAAACGAACAAATACACAAAATATATATTTATTACATCTCCAGCCTGGAAAAAGCAGCCATTTATGATCCAACATGTCTCCCTGCTAACATAAGTAACTGTGAAAGTTGTAGTTCTGCATAATTCTACAGCATTTGAAATCTTACCTTCCAATATCCACGGTCCCCTTTATAATGTCAAATCTTTTTCACTTTTCCTTTTTTTTTTTTAAGGAGACTAATTATATACACCTGATGTAATCTCTGTATCATACATTTTTCATAGGGTGAAAGGTACAGCTAGGGCTTATCCTTATTATCTTTAAAGTCTGCATGCTGCAAGAATGATCAGAACTGGGACAGGAATGAAATAAATCC
Organism: Pipa carvalhoi; assembly: GCA_021901965.1. NCBI lineage: Eukaryota > Metazoa > Chordata > Amphibia > Anura > Pipidae > Pipa > Pipa carvalhoi. Next base: position 7,514 of record JAKJJM010039473.1, read on the forward strand.
TAGCTACGGTAGCTAGATCATCCTTTGCCAGACACATGAAAACCACATGCTGCAAGGTTGATTATGGGGGTCATTCCGGTAGCTTCGAATTTTCTGTCCCGAATTCACTTATAGCGAACTCCCATTATAAAGGCGCGACCGCGACAATTCTCCCATTATAAAATTGCGACCGCGACAATTTTTTATTCGCAGTCGCAAATTTATAATGGGAGTTCGCTATAAGTAAATTCGGGACAGAAAATTCGGAGCTACCGGAATGACCCCCTATGACTGGGACAGAAATGAAATGAAGGGCCTCATTCTCAAAAGTCTGAATAGTCACGTAGAGGTCTGAACTCACATCTATTCACCACTTCCCCATGTTCACTTATGGAATATACTCCGGGAAGTGGAAAATCCACAACCAATTCGGGTGTCTACGATAGTTGCGAACTTACAGGGCACTTCGCATCTCTTTGCATGCACAGGTACTTCTACTATTGACTAAGCAAAGGAGTGTGTTGAATGCGACTAGGTGTACTGCTCCAAATTCACAGGCTTGACTTTGCCATTTCAAAGTGGCAAATTAGGAGGTTGATGGTAGGGCTCCAGTGTTGTGTAAGTCGACTATTCATTCAAAAGTACATTGGCGACTGGGACTAAATGACAACATGACTTAGGGACAAGGTGACATAGAAATAGAATATTCACAGAATGCAGTTAGTGGGACAGTGTGAGACTGACATCACTGCACTTCACTGGTCAAATTCGCCTCACTCCGCGTGACTTCTCATACTACTTCTATCTGCCTGACTACGCCACACTACACATGCGACAGCAATCGCCAATGTCTGCCTTTTCGATAAGTGTATTCTCTGCTTAGTCAACAGTGAGAAGTAAATTTGCATCTATTTTGGCGATATAACTTGAATTGTAGCAAGAGGAATTAGACAGGTGAATTCACCCTTGTGAGAATGAGGCCCTAAATGGTAACACTAGCTAAGGTTCCCAGATCATTTCTTTAGTGCTACACACATGAAATCCACATGCTGCAATGCTGATTAGTAATCCATTAAGATGCAGTGCTAATTAATAAACTGTATAGCTACTTGCTGCAGACTCCATTGTTTGTTAAGCAGGCATGCACCATGCACCTGAACTGAAGACCAAGCAGAACTTCAGCAAGTATATTTCATATGGTTCCAGTCTAAACTCTATGATCTGACAACCACAGCATAAAGTATTCCTTTAAAAAAACTCACAAAATGTTTGCAAAATTCCAATAAAAGTTGCAGCATGCATCTAGACTTAATAGCTACGATCCATATAAATAGTATATTGTATTAGTGTGTATTTTTAAAGAAATGATATGGATGGAAACTCTGTAAAACTTTGGATTCAGACACATATAACCAGGTTATGCCTTTCACTGGAGAGAATTATCATCTATCACCTATTATCTATGGCAACATTTACTGACATATATCCCTACAGGATTTATTTCACCTGTGCCTCTGGTTAAAGGATTGATTTTTTTGTTAGACTGGCCCAACAGGACACCTGAGGTTATATATTGCTGTAAAGTGGGAAGTCTTTCACATTTTGAGTCTCCAGGGGGTGGATGGAACCTTTTCTCCAACTTGATCAACAGTTTGGCCTAGATAGGTTAGATCTTTTTATACCTCACCTAAAAGGTGAGAGTCAGGAATGAATGGTGCAGAAGTTGCACCCAAAAGCTTATTGTGTCTGAATATCCTGGCCCTGCTGGGTACTTAGAATAGGGATGGAAGTTGAGAGGCATAGGGCCCCAGGGTAGATTACCTGATGAGAGAAGGATGCCCCATGGCAAAACCTTCCAAGGGAGTTAAGTGCTCAGTCATGTTAACCCTCTTGTGATGTACAGGGCCACTGAATAAGCTATTTGATTATTGTGGGTAACTATTAATTGCTATTGTGCTGTCACTGCTAGTATTATCTGTCTTATCAATTGAAATAAAGTCAGATATCTCACCAATTCCTTCTTCTTCATGCACTCCATTAAAACAACAAAGAGTTGATGAGCCTGATTGCGACTGTAGTTGAAGGTTTTTTGAATGGTAACAAGAAGCTGATCACGAAGAGATTCACTGATTATCCTAAAAAATATAATCCACAGGAAACAGCCAGAACTCTGTTAAGAACTTTTCAATCAAAATCTCTAAATATCCAGAAAAACAACTTTTAACATATCCAACCAATCAACATAAACTGAAATGATAAACTACCCAAAAGTTGTTATTCCTACTTCAATAAATCAGAAAGATAGGGAAAACAGCAGAACAAGGTAGTGTGCTACCAAATTAATTTAATGACATGCTGCATTCCTACTTTGATTATTAACTTATTGCTATAGAACTAGAGAATTGTAGTGCTTAATGGAAAGCATATATAAAACACAATATACTACTATAGCAGAAAATTATGAATGGCAAATATACAGTGTATACGATCATTATCATTAACTGAGATATATCATATGGAGATGTAAGTGTGCGTGAAATGCTACAAAATTTCTTATTTAAAAACTTGTCTTTTATATTTATCTTTTGCCTTGTTGAATATACTTATCTCTACCTGTAGGAGAAAGAGCGATAAAATCTTTTGTCTCACAGTGTCTCTTAGTGCTACTGAACATTTCTGAATTGTAGCCCATCCTCTGTGCCACAACCTGTCTCATTCTTAATGTTTGCATGTTCACTAAATTATATGACAACCACTCAGGAGGAGAGGGAACTGTGGCAGCGCAAAAAAATAAACAAAAAAAGGGGGGGAACCCCTAGTGTGCCTTTTCTAGTGGCAGCAGCACAGTTTGGACTTCTCTTGGACTCTCAAGTTTGACTTTGTTAGATATTTTATCCTTTGATGTTTATTGGCTTTTAATCATTTATCCTTTGGGCGCTACGTTTTGCATACCTTTTCTTAGGTATCTATATTGTTATTTGTCTCTCCACTAAATTATATGTAATTCTCTGAGAATGCATGGTCCTACTAAAGACATGATGAGGTGAGCAGACTTTTTGTTCAAACATCACATAGGCCCATTGTTCATATTCAGATCTACAGCAGCTCTCAGCATTGAGCTAGGCACATTGAAGCAAAATTGGTAGACTTTCCCTTCAGACACCTGGCTTGGGTACTTCTTTCCAGCTAATGCTTTACATTTGGGTCTACCCACTCCAACTCATTACTCTCTTTATTGTAGTTATACCAAATGGACATTCTTAACATCCTTGCAGAGCAGAATGTATAGGAGAAATAGACCCTCTAGTTAGACAGCAAACTCAATACAATAAAGTAAATAATACCCTTTAAAATTCTTATCATACTCCACTACTTTATAATTCTTATTATTTAATATCTCTAGCTCTACCTGCTGATTGGTAGATGCTCTCTCTTTCTTCCAAGAAGGCAACTGTTATTCACCATATTACAGAAAGAAAACTATGCCAGGTCATTTTGTTTACTGTGTATTAAAAAAAATTGTTCTCACCCTCCTTCCTCTGAATACTTATGTGCAAAAGAAAGGATATCAGACGCTCGACCACTTCCATCACAAACCACCACTGGAACAGGAGGTTCTTCACGTAAACACTCCAGGACTATTGTTATCACGTTAGGGCCTCCTTCAACAATGAGAGCAACTACAGGCACACCCTGCCCTAGTCCTATGACAAAAACACAATAACATGGTACATTTATGCTGAAATAAACTTATGTACTCTGGTTTACATTTTCTAAAAAACACGCTCTCCATTGTCAATTGACTAGGTAAGAAGTCTCCATTCTGCCAATCAATAAAATGAACCACTTTACAACCCCAGTGTCTTCTTCTATGCAAGAAGGACAATAATATTGAGTTTCTGGGGGAATAAGGTGACATCTGTGCATCCCTTTGCTGTCCCTGCCTCTACAATATTCCCAGGCATAGGATGACAAAGGGAAGCCCATAAGCCACATTGCCCATACTTCCTGAAAATAAAAAAATAGCATAATATATTAGCAGATATCATGCATGTAGCCTTAAGGTGAACATTTTTATGTCTGGTTTGAGTAAGAAAGTAAATACATTTGAGGGACATTCACAAATGTCTAAAGCAATCAAGCACTAATAGAGACTTATTATTGATTTTTCCTAACCACATAATCTAAAGGCCAATACATAATCTAAATAGACTTGAACCATAGAGATTAGTGTGGTCCATAAAAAAGTTCTTTTCCAAACAGGGGTAGACAAATTTTGCTATGCATATTTCAGGTCTCAAAAGCAATGCATTCTATCTAAAGCCGCTGCAGAATCATTTGTGCATCCAACTGTAAGTCAATATTTTTGTCTTGTCTTTTCTGTTATGATAGATATAGACTAGTGCAGTGGTCGGTAAAGTGTTTTAGGGAGGGAGCCATATCGCTCCCTTCTCCCCCGGCGGCTCTTTCCTAAAGAGCCGCAAAGGGGGAGGAGCAAACGTACCCGATCCCATGACGTGCCGACGTGCCGCACTTTGCCGACCACTGGACTAGTGGATCGAATTTTTCTAAATTACAAATCAAGTAAAATACATTCAATATTCAACCAGCAACTCTTTACCAACTTCCCTATAGCCTTCTACTAATATCAGATAATCTGGTACAAATCATATGTGCCTTAAAGGAGAACTCTAGCGTTACATGAGATGTAACTGATTGTGTCCAGCAGCAGTACACAAACAGTACTGCTGCACAATCAGCTTCCATCTCACAATCCTATACCCAGGATCGTGAGTTGAAAAGCTGCCCATGCAGTTCTCTTCCTCCCTCTGTATGTGATGTAGATTGTCACAAAGTACCCGCCCCATTCCTCATTTTGACAAAATGGCCACTGAAGCACATGCACAGATCGATGTTTTTAAATTGCCCCATGCCCTTTTCACCAAAATGAGGAAGGTGATGAGTTTCTAATCAATTTGTGCATGCAAAGAGTTTACAGAGAATATATTTTCCCAGAAATAACATTCATTTTCCCAATAAGGTAGATCTCACACAAACAGTCTACGCAAACTTGATGTGTACTTACGTGTGTTGATTTTTTGAAGAGAGATGTGTTTCTCAAGCTGGCGTCGTAATTTTACTTCAGCTCCATACTTCCCTAATGTTCCATTATCAGCTAAGATGAAATGTGTATGGGTGTTGTTAAGAACAGAAAGTTTGCTAAGGGGATTTGACATTGTTTGGTAAGGTTTTGTTACCTGCAAGAAATGCACATACATATATTTAAAAATACATTACTAATCCCAAGATAATGCATTTCACCTTACAGTTATTGTAGAAGTAATCCTAAATCAATGATCTTCAATATGTGGCCAACTTATTCCACTGGGATGGTGAGAGTTATTCAGCAACAGCTGGAGAGTCAAGTTGAAGATAACTGCCTTAGAGTAATATTCACCAAGCTGATGGTTCCACACATATGTTATGGCTAGTCAAATCCCTGATTGTATCTACAAAGCCAAGAGACCAGCAACAACACAGCAAACAACAGTTGTCCAAATACAATGTTAAGTGACCAGCAAAACCCATTTATATCACTAATCTTGTACCTTAGACACATTAGCCTGTGCTCCAAATTCCCCTCTCAATATTAAGGAGTGAGTGCAGGTTCTACCCTTTCTTACCATGCTGTTCTTGAGTAAACAGTAAGTTAGCAAGTTTTTTTTTTCTTGTTTTGAATGCTCTGAATGCAAAGCATTTGTGACTCAGTGGAAGGTGTATGCTGACAATGGACATGGTGCATTTAAAGAAAAATTTAAGAGAACTGAATTTTAACAAAGATTTGATACACTCACAGTTTTCTCATCTGAATGAATTATATAATGAACTGCAAAAAAACAACTCTTATGTTACTAAGATCTCCCTGAATTGAATAAAAATGTAATGAGGATGAGCCATTTGTGAACAGAGTAAACTGAGATATAAGCATCCATATAGGAAATCTTTTCAAATACTTTCTGACTTGCTGGTTTTACATATGATCCCTTTTTAAAGGAATGTCTAAAAACATACAAACTGTATGTTTCTAATTCTGGTGAAGCTTACTAAAGCTTTCCCCAAATGTTACAAAAAAGCTAGATCCCTGGAGCAAATTAGTAATCCATGTAACATAAGTTTAGATAATTTCACATTACAATATATTCCTTTTGTGTCTGCACAGGCCTCTTCTTACATCTTTTCCAATGAGGTCTTCCTTATTTTCTACAATTCCCCATGGTGCAATTCCTATGGCACATATCCGTCCCCTGGATTTGGAAGAATGGTCTTTCAAGGCATCTCCGACATGGCGAATAACACCTGAAATCCATAAACAAAATATACAAAAAGAAACAGCAGCTTATTTAGTTTCCTAGGTGTGAGGTGTGGCCAATCAAATGTTTTAAATCATATTGGAAAAAATCGTAGATTGTTAAGACATCCCTTCTATTCTAAGTTTGTTTCAGCTCTGGCAGCAGTCCATCCAATGAAAACTGGGAAAGATCAATTCAGAAAATATAATTCAGTGCTAGACTATACATGTTAATATGACTAATTGAATTCTAAATTATCTTATGTGATTACAGCAACATTTAGTGAGAGTGGTGCTATAATGAAAGATGATTCCTCATGACTTAAGCTTAGTTGACCTTTCACCTAATTCTTCTCCAATAATTTAATGAAATAATATTTCTCTACTAAAATTTACTTTGAAGCAGTACTGTGCTGAGCTGCTATAGTGATTTCTGCTAGAGGGTTATTGAATTCTTTGTTGTAAGATAAAAGTATTTGTGTCACTTGGGGAGTGTGCAGGTCCCTGTATCTGACAGAACTACAACCACTGCACCCACTGTATCTATGTTCCTGTGTGTAGACAGATGAACAATGTATAGTGTAATTGGAAGGCCAATTGTATGTATGTATAATTTTACTTATAAAGCACCACAAGTTTACGTAGCGCTCTACAATTCAGCAATACAAATGACATGAGAAAAGTGCATTACACAATACAAGTATAATAGCACCAGGATACATCACGTTAAGGGAGAAATTTACAAAAGTCAAAAATGATTTTTTTTTACTTTTTGCCCGTTTTTCGCATTTTCACATTGAAAAATGGACAAAAAGGTCAAAAACATAATTTTTGACATTTTTGCCCCCCTTCTCACTCGTTTTTTGGACGAAAAATGGGGGCAAAAAGGTAGAAAATATAATTTTCAACTTTTTCGCCTGTTTTCGCTGCGAAAATGGCAATTTTTGCCATGAAAAATGTGCAAAATAGTAAAAAATTGTCGCAGTCGCGATTTTATAATGGGAGTTCACTATAAGTGAATTTGGGACGGAAAATTCGGAGCTACCGGAATGACCCCCTTGGTCTCCAGGGTTAGTGGTTCACATCTACATTTCCTTTAGGTCTGAATTGGCCAGAGTAGACAACCCCATATTATTTAACCACGTGCTGACTGAATACACAATGGAAGAATATACCTTTTGCAAATCAGAGTGTACTGCTTTTGCATGCTGTCCATCGCCAAGAATTCCTGGAACCAAACTGTCTGTCTGGCCACTGTTTAATCTGTCTCTAATATTTAGAAGATCATTATGGAAAGGGGGAAGCTGGGATCGGGAACCACAGAAGTAGTGGCTTTCTGGAGAGCTGTAGGGGGTGCTAGGAGTTGTAGGCTACTGCTAGTGTTATATAGATATTTTCTATTATTATTTTAGTTTTCTGCTATCTCCTTATTGTAATGATGCAGACAACAAGTGGGTGGATCCTCTGCACCACAGTGGAATTTAGCACAGGTTAACACCAAGTCTAAGGAGGGCCAGGTCTTCACCCTGAAACTCCCACAAGGGAATATGGCCTTTGTGGCAGGCACCTCCCAGGTCGCGTCCCTCAGAGTAACCTCCCACTGGTGGTAGCTGATAGTCACAGTTCCTCTGGAATACAGGAGTAGCGGAACTAAAGACTGGAATGCAGGACACTAGAAACTAGATTCAGGATACCAACTCAGAACTGGATGCAGGATACAAACAGGAAAAAGCACAGGGTTTGAACAGAGTAAACTTCTTGCTCAGGCAAGGACACATAGAATCTGGCAGCTTTTGTTGAAATTGGCTGGCAACGGATTCACGGATAGGTGGAAACTGAATTCCAATCATTACAAACACCTGTGGGAGCCAGGGGAGTTCAGCTTTGTTCATAAAATTGGTTTAAATTGGAACTCAACTCAATCCAGAGTGGTTTGATAGCCTAGTGGGACTTTCGCTGCCTCTGAGCCAGGCAACCCTGGTTCAAATGTTGGGCTCGATGCCTTACACTTCTAAATACCTTTTCTGTTTCATTCAGCCCATAGCATGTCCAGTATAATTCCAGTTGCAATTGTTACAACTAGCTGCTTACAAAAATGAACATTACTAGCAAGCAAATCTTGAAAAACAAACAAATTATTCTTATTCTTTACAGAGTATGTCTTCTATGGAAGTGACAATTCTTCTTCTTCTTCTCATCCATTCAATCACAATCGATTCTCGGTCACTTGTTGGATCAGCGTTCTCCATCCTTGTCGATCATGTACAGCTTCTTTTATTTCAGCGAATGCCAAATTTGTATCCTGTTTGATGGTGTCCAGCCAGCTGATGCATTCTCGGCCACTCAATGGATCAGCATTCTCCATCCTTGTCAATCATGTACAGCTTCTTTTATTTCAGCGAATGTCAAATTTGTGTCCTGTTTGATGGTGACCAGCCAATGAGTTCTTGGTTGTCCTTGTCCTCTACATCCACTTACCATTCTGATCATGATATCTTTCTCCAAGGAGTGGCTTCTCATCACGTGGCCAAAATAGGTTAGTCGCTGTTTGGTGATTCTGGCTTTTAACGAAAGATTTGGTTTGATTCATTCTAGAACTTCGAGATTGGTGATAAGTGCTGTCCACAGAATACATAGGACTCTCCTCCAGCACCACAGCTCAAAAGCGTCAATTTTCCTCCTGTCTGATTTCTTCGTGGTCCATGTTTTGCTTCCATATATCGCAATTGGAAACACAATGGCATTGACTAATCTGCATTTGGTTTGGAGGCTGATGTCTCTGCTCTTCCCAATTTTATTCATGGACACCATCGTGCCACGTCCCAATGCTAATCGATGCTTGATTTCAGGGGTGCAGTTGCCATCACAGTCAATGTTGGATCCGAGGAGTATAAACTTATCCACCACTTCAATCTCTTCACCATTCATCTTAACACTGATGTTCTTATTTACAGCTGTGGTCATGATCTTC
>JAKJJM010039493.1:0-12915 GCA_021901965.1 Pipa carvalhoi
ACAGCTCTTATTACCCTTCTGTCTGTGTATGTAGTCTTCCTACCACTTAGATTGTAAGCTCTGCGGGGCAGGGACCTCCAACCTCTTGTGTCAATCACAACCTGCCACTTAAAGTGCTTTTTATGCTTATAAGATACTCACTTGTATTGTGTAATACACTTTTCCCATGTCTGTCTTATGTTTGCATTGATGAATTGTACAGCGCTGCGTAAATCTGTGACGCTTTATAAATAAAATTATGCATACATACATATAGTGGACCTCGGATTAGAATGTTTGGTACCAGGTATTCTTTGTTGCTGCACAATAAAAGAATGCAACATAAATAAATAAAAAATGGAAATAGAAAGGAGTTCTGATTTTAGAGACATATCAAGATTCCTGGATTACAGCAGGTTCCAGAGGGAAAATAGGTGCCTTCCCATTGGGATCTCTGTACTTTTACTTGTGGAAAAAGCCCATTGCTCCCTGGGAGAGGCAATTTCCTTCACAAAAGTGTGGTCACTTACTGGTAATATTTAGCACATAGAGGGAGCTTGTAACAAATTGGAGTTATTAGATTAGTGCTTTTAACAAATATTGCTTAAAACTTTAATTAATTATGTAAATACAAGTGCTAAATAGAATGCACATACGGTAATTGCTATTTTTTTCAAACAATGTTTTCCCCATTTCATTGGATCTTATACTCCTTCTTAGTGGCTGTCCAGTGTAATCTACTAGATGTATACTTTAGCAGATGGGGGTTGGGAATAAATCATAGTCAGGTGACCCTGGTTATACAGTACACGGACCTGTATAGATTTTAGGTAATCCTTTGCCAATTCTGCGCTGGGGCAAGAGCATATAGCCTATATCTTCTTCAGTTTATTGTACCAGATGTTAGTATCAGTATCAGAGGCACAAAAAAATTGCTAATGTTTTCTACCTGTTGGCTTTGTTTCTTAATAGCTAATGTTATATGAAAAAAAAACAAATACATAAAAAAATGAATGTTTGCCAAATAAAAGCTGTATTTCACTTTCAGGTTAAGATGTTATCTTGCATATAAGCCATGATAAAGTTAATTGTAAAACAACAAAACTAAATGAAAATATGAGCTTCCTGGTGGCTATTACTTACGTTTACTGTAATTCAATATTTATAATCCTTTGATAGCAATAAAGGAATGTCATAAATGTTAATTCTTTAATTCCGTGACTGAACATTTTGTTCCTGATTTTGACACATATCAGAAAAATAAAATATTTGTCTTCACTGCAATGAAACAATTATACATTGAAGCTGTTCCTTTGTCCATAGGCTTGTAGTGTGCATCTTATCTAAATTCAGTTTGCTGAAAAATGTGGGTCAACATGTCCAGCAGTCTTCTCCATAAAAGACAGGGGCTTAACACACGACAATATGCTGGGGAAGTGGTGAAAATGCTTCTCCTTATTGACTAAGTGGCAGATAGGCTTGGTGAACAAATGAACAGCAGCAGACACTGGCGAATGCATAGTGGGGTGAAGTTAGTTGAATAGTATCAGGATCCATAGTGATGCAAATTCGGGTAATCGAAGTGTAATGACATAATATTCCCATAATCTCCATGGATGTGTTTAAAGGGAAATCTGTTAATATAACAGTATCTTTATTAGTTTCATATTAAAATATTATTAATAGGCATATGATTGATTATAAGAAAGGACATTACCACCAGTTGGTCACATTTTGGTCACCAGTATTGTTGCTGTATTAAAGTCGCGTCTATTACAGCAAGTAATTTTTTCATTCATTCCTATGTGACAGTATTGCTAACTAATGTTGCTATTTGATCTCTATATTTCCTATAATATTTGAATAATAGTCAACTTACGCAACACTGGAGCCCTGCCATCAACCCCTTAATTCGCCACTCTGATCTGGCAAAGGCAAACAGGTGAAATCGGAGCAGTCCGCCTGTACTATTTTGCCACTTTAACACACTCCGCCGCTTGATGAACAGGCGAATTACCTGTGCATACACATGCTAAATGCTGCAAAGAGCTTAGTAAGTCCACAACCATCAGAAACCCTCAAACTGATAGTGAATTCGCCACACTGCAGTTTGCTCAATATGTGAATATTGGGAAGTAGTAAATAGACGCAAATTCAGACCAATACATGATTATTAGGACTTTCATCAATAAGCCACACATTGTTTTTATGCAATGAGTATTAGATAAGTCGCACTTTACTGGCTTAAAAATGTAAGAAAAGAAAGCAGCAGCTTTGATTTATGAAAATGTGAATCAAAGCATAATGGGTACTTATTGAGTACTGTTTAGTGACGTGGTAAGTTGAAAATGATGATGTCTCAATAAAAGCTGCTACAAAAGATTACATAACACATCATGGTGTGATTTGCAGGAAATCAAATAATAAAACATATTGTATTCACAGGTTCCTCATATGCATAATACTAGTACTATTTGTGCTTATCACAGCATTGTATTCAGTTATTTCAGATGTCATTCTGCTGATATAGCTTTATAGCTGGCTGTCTATAGACTGTCATTTAGTTTGTGGGCAGCAGAATGTTAGTCCTGACCTCTTTATTTGTCAGTGCAGTAAATTTAGATTGCCATTGGCATGCATTGGCATTGTGTGTGTGGTCATCAGCATCAGCGAGTGACCTGATTGTTCTGACAATAATATATGGTATTAATAAAAATAGTGGATCTGCAAATATTGGCCACGTTTGGCTAATGTGCATTGTCAAATCTGCAGATGATCTGTTCTTTACTGTTAACTTAAATGCCTAAATCTTCTCATTTATACTTAAGTTAAAGGGCTAGTAAGCGTGGGCGTCAGCAGAAAATGTTTTAAGGGGGGGTGGTGCTGTGATGTCATTGCTGTGTCACTTGATGATACAGTGGAATGGATGGGTGCTGCCATATTGTGGATGGCAGAGGCCAGACAGATAGGGCAGAACAGAAGAGTTCATTGGGAGACTAGGCCTACTCTCAATGCTCTCTCTGGGGTGTGGAGGCCATGGACCATGGAGGTCTTCCAGGGGGACACTTGCCCACCCCCCCTTGAACACCCATTCTATCAAAACACGGGAGCATTTCACCATCCTATGTAAAATTTGGGTACTTACTACTATGGCACCTGTGTGCGGCACCTGTGACAAACACCATTCTGCCAATAGCATTCTCTGTATCACTCCATAGAGCCAAAACTAAATGGGCTTTGGACTTTGCCTCCCATTCCCTCAGGCACTTCCTTTTCACTGATTGGTTAAGCATGGGGCAAAAGCAGGTGTCCAGAGTGCATAACTTCCAGGATCTATAGAGAAATAATCCAAGTGAGTGCGGTATTATAATCATGCTGCCACTTGTCCATGTACCAAAGTATAATGTTCCAAAACATAACTTCTGGTAGTAAATTGACCCCATGCTATTCAGGGTCTTTAACCCACTGGAGAATATTTGTAAAAAAAGTATAATTGTATTGACTGTGTGGGTGGGAAAGAATAATATAAAAACGTCTGAACCTTTAATATATGATAGTAGGTGCAAGGAATTCTGGTTTAAGAGTGTCAGTAAGTCCAAGACTGCTGGTAATTTGAAGGATAGAGGTATGTTATATGTATCAGGAATGGCAAACCAAACAGAGCATGTCCAAATAATTTCAAATCAGGGGTTAAAAAAACAACCATTATGAATAAAGCAAAGGGAAACTGGCATGGATGTACAAATCAACATATGTTCTGCAGTTTCTCATTGACAGACCAGTTCATCGTTGGTGCTGAATGACCCATAAGAGAATGTACAAGTTACAGCACCTTGACTGGAATGGGGTCAAGCCAACAACTTTGCTGGCAAAAAACAGGGCAAAGGAATGAAAACACTGGATACTGGAGAACTGGAAACCTACTTCATTTCTGTAAGGGTAACTTTAACTCCCTGTGCAAAAAAAAAATTATAAAATTCCTGCATCTCAGATGACTGTGGAACTTTATCATTATACAAAGGGGGATGTTTACTTCATTGGTTTCAACGTTGATTTCTTTTTCCATTGGCCAATCACAAATCAAATAAGAAAAATCCAGATTGATAAAAAATCTAAATCAATAATGGAAAATAGCTATTTTAATAGTTTTGATTTTAGTTTTTAAAATAGGAACTGCTGAAATGTAACAGTGACACTGTGGAGATCAGGACCGGCATTAGGGGGTGCAAACTAGACAATTGCTCAGGGCCCCCGCCTCTATGGGGGGCCTCCCACAGCCTTTCAAATCTCTATTGTCTCTGAAACTCTAGAGCAGGGGTCCCCAAACTTTTTTCACAGGGGGCCAGTACACTGTTCCTCAGACCATTGGAGGGCCGGACTATAAAAAAAAAACCCATGAAAATCCCTATGCACATCTATGCACACCGTAAGCGCGATGGGGGCCGGGTAAATGGCCTCAGGGGGCTGGATGCGGCCCATGGGCCGTAGTTTTGGGACCCCTGCCCTAGAGGAAAGTAGAGCTTCAGAACTCTGCAGAAGCACTGCGTAGAGTGCATGTGAAGCATTACAAAGCTCTATTCTCCTCCAGCGCTGATGCCCTGGAGGAAAATAGAGCTTCAGAACACTATGGGAGACCCCACTGGAGTAGAGGGTCCTAGAGAAATGATATCAGTAAACTCAGTGCTATAATAAAAAGATACTGTAAAATCCTGGACACTGCAACCATGCCGCCTTGTGTACTCTGACTGGCAGCTGTATCTTTTGTACATAAACAGCCCAGCTGGTTGTACAGTTCACTTGGAGTATCTATAGGTGTCAATCCCACCCTCCTATTGCCCATTGCAGATAAATGACACAGAAGACAAGCAGTGTCTTTAATACTGACTCAGGATCTCGAATCAACAGCATTGGATTTTCACAGTTGACAATCTATATAGTGTCAGTGGGCAGGTGCAATCAACAGTCATTGCTACTGCTTCCTGTAGCCCTCCACCTTGTAGGCAGTAATCCTAGGTATAACAAAAGGTTTTTAAAGTAGAACAAGAAACACAATACTATCTAAATATACAGTGTTAAACAAACTGTATATCTTATCTTACAAGATCTTATCTTACATATTAGAAGATGACACAGCATTTTTAAAAAAGGTGTAAAATTGTGCCACTGTGTGCAAGGAAAGGATATTCATCAGTTGGAAGTGGATTAATATATACTTTAGGTGATAATTTTCATCTTGGCCATATTTAAAGTGAGCAAATAAAAAGACAGATTTGATCAGAATCCACTAGTTAGAAACCTGCGTGAGCATGCAGAAATCATACAGAGGTTCCAAGATCTCTCCAGCTTACATGTCATGCTTTTGAAGAGCAACAATGCAAGGACTCATTTCATCACTCTTAAACAAAGGAAGGAATGAAAACTGGCAACATACCTACTTAGAGTATGCCTTGACTGCTTTAAAGCCAAAGTCAGAGCCAAAAAGCTTCCATATATTTGCCATAGTTGAATTCCTTAATACTTACTTGAACAAATGTTTGTTTCAGTTACCCTTAATGACTTGGATACTAGTACCTTTAGTAGAAGCTGCCAAGTAATGTAATCAACGGTTACACTGAATGAATTATGAAACTGCCATGAAGGGGAAAAATAAAAAGTGAAGTGCCTGAAATTTAAAACAGGTCTCATTTTTAATGTATCTGTGTTTTACTACACAACAAGGTACAATGCATTACTTTTTTCTGTTAGTAAACTAGTTACCACTAACCTGCAACTGTAAATACTGTGCTTGAGACAGGTGCAAACCCATTATTCCCTATGGAGTGGGTCATTTTGCCACAGTCTGATTAGTTTTTCATTGATAAAGAACATTGGTATTGATATGAAATGGAAGCTGAAGCGTATTAAAAACACTGCAAAGTGTGCTGGCTTAGAAGGATCGACATTTATCAATAGCAATCTTTTTTAAAATAATGTATATAATTACATAATATATAATTCAGCGTAATCAAAAAGTCCAGCGAATTGAAAAACAGCATCAAACAGTACTGAAAAGGTCGAAATGATGTTTATAAATTTTCCCCTTTGTATTATACCCATATTCACTGAGATTACTGTTGATTCACTTACATTTTCATGCATTAATGGATGCCCCATCTGTATATCAAAAAAAAAATATATATATATATATTTAAATCATTTACTGAGATTTGATAAATCTATAGCAACCAATCGTCAGTTAGCAGTTTAGTTGGAGCTAAAGTAATAAACTTCAGCCTCTTAGTGGTTGATATGGATTACTCAGTAACCAATTGCTCCTGTTGATACATTCTCACACTTGCTTAAGGCACCCCTAATTCTAAATACAGACAGCTGATTTGGATGTCCAGATGTGGATCCACATAGCAGTCCCTTTGCTCACCTGCCACCATCTCCTCTGCCCAGCCCCTCCACCTGCTGCCTGCTTCTCCTTCTGGGGGTGCAGAAGCAGACAGGACTCGTAAGATTGTCTCCCTGGACAACATTACAAGCCTAGGCTATTACTCTTTTCTTCTGAAATGGCACAGAAGTAGTGGATCCTTCCTTGCACTTACAGGCAGAATATACTTTAGATCTGCCTTTGATAGGTTGGGTTAGGGTAAAGAAAGAACCAGTCAGAATTTTATAAAAAATATTGCTGTTTCAGTCCCCTTGCTAGAAACAAGGTAAATATTATAGAACGCAAGACTGTAATGTGATTTTTGCTTTTAATTTTAGAGTATGGTATGGTAATCTTTAAGGTAGCCACAGGAGGTCACTATAGTTTGGAAAAAAATTGAGGTGGGGTATTAAATATAATATCAAATACATGGCAAATGTAATAATAAATGTAAATTGGGTTGTTGTTACTATGGCTTTATTGCTGTATCTTTTTGCAAGTTAGGTAATATGCAGAGCTACTTATTTTACACAACGATAGGGTGTTCATGGATCTACTGAGTTAAACCTTACAGCACAATGTTTCTTTAGATCCTTCACTAGTAAGGTTAGTATTTGATCAATATATCCAAGATAACCAATGCACCTGTAATTATAATGGAAAATGTAACTGCATTTCCTACACAGATTCTATCAGACTATATGCATTTATTATGGACTTAGCACCAAAGATACAATAGAGAAGTAAAGGGAATCTAGTCAGCTAATGAGTTTTTATTACAATAATTCCAAAAGGTTCTCTTTTCTAGCTCTGTAAGAAACTCTTACCTTTAACTTTCCAGCTGCTAATGAACAGTAGCTACTGTTTGTTGTCCTGCAAATCTAACAATGCTTTTAGCCTCACAAACCCTTAATCTGCCACTAGTTATACAGCATCTAGCAGCACTGCATGATAAGCTGTCTGTCACATTTGTCTCCTGTAAATAAATACATGATGACACAATTATTGTGGGAATGTACAGACAAGGTAGAAACTGTATTTGATGAGGACCTATCGCAAATAAGCTGCTCTAAAATATGAACTGTGCGTCAATTATGTACATTATGGCATCATGGTAAAATTAGAAAAATTGCCTCTGCATGCAAAATGAGTTAAGAGAGTCCCAAAAGACACAGATTCTCAAAAATTATCCACGTACATCAGATAACTTTTCTCTAGCCAATGCCCAGATGTTGATAATAAAGCATGGATATGCATCCATGTGATATCTACTTCCAATAAGCCATCCAAAGACATTGTAATCTGTTTACACTGTTTCTATAGTAAACACTAACCTCTAAAACTATTAAATACAAGGCCTCCCACTCTATAAGTCTGCATTGTTCACTTTCCAGTCACCATGGATAAACGCAGTAAGGTCCATCCATAATCACAGTTCTGAGAAATAAGACAAACCAATATAGATATGGCTTTCTGTTTAAATTAATTGTTTTCAAACAAGGTCACCAATACACTCTTCACTACTCTTCCAATAGTCAAATCTTTCTAGCCTCAATGTTACTGTCAACAACTCTCACCTGTCAGCACCCACTTTAGCAGCCAGAGCGGAACTTCCAGCAACCCAGCCCGACACCCTGACAAGCTCCTTGAAGGACCCCGAGAGGACCCCCTCGCCGGCCAGCATCAAGTGACGTGTGAAGTCATGCACAAGGATGGAGGAACTCCCTGTGGACCTGATTGGGTTAGTCTGACACTGATTAGCAGTACTTCCACCATGATGTCTATCATACCTGTTTCAAGTACTTACTAACGTTGAACTCCTTGTTTCTTTTCAAACTCTCAAAATTAAGTGAGGTTTGTAAATAAATTTGAACAAACTAACTGACATTATGGGGGAAATCTATAAACATTGAAAACATTTTTTTGACCACTTAAAGTGGACTTGTTACGTCCACTTAGAAACATATTTATATTTTGTAACTATGCACAATATTCTTTGCAAATTTCAAGCTTAATACAATACTATACAGGGGTGTATTGTATACTACCCACTAGCGCACTCAAGTAATACTGTACAGGACAAAATGTAAACTACTTACTATCTACTTCCCCTTCACAAAATGAGTTCATCTCACGTGGAGTTTGTGAAGGCAGATTGCTGGAATTGTGTCAGATCTCATAATGGACATACAGCAGGTCCATAACTCACAGCTCTGATATTTCATATTAGAAGCTAAAACCATCAGGAGACAATGTCCGTTATGGTAAAGCCTACTTTATGACCAGTGTAAGTGAGACGAAGAATGTTCTAATCAATGAGAGGGTCCTGTTTTGTAATCTGTGGGCAACCAGAAGATCCCTGGCTGCCTGTAGACTGGAACACTAAATTGAAACCAAAGAAAAATGTTAACAAATCTAGACCAGCAGCAAGTGAGAACATTGAATACACCTGTTCTTGAGAATCTCACTAATCCAGCTTTCTAATTACTCTTTATTAATGAATGCTCCTGCTTCCATTACATACTTAAATTGAATTACACTGAGTTTATATGCAAACACAATGGGACGACTCTGTGACATATTTTCCATATGGAAGGGCTTAGACATAGATCCTAAAATAACTGCCTTGGAAATGAAGTTGTATCTTCTAGACAAGAACATTCCAACAAGCCTATTTGATTTGAAGTGGTCAGCTTTTAAAAGCAAACAGCATTACATATATAAATTGTATCAGGTAATAGGCATTTCTACTGATTCTATGTCCTAAACCGCAGCAAAGATTTAGTAGGAAATAGTTGCAGTCAAGTATGTTTTCTGTTTGCTTTGTTCAAAATCTATTCTTTCATTATTTACATTAAAATAAAATAAGCCCAGTTGTAAATGAAAAACAGAAGAGGGATTTATTGTTTCTAATGTAATTTAGCCCATTTATGGTGTTTTCTCTAAACTAGTTGGTACAGTTTAATGCAGGGGTCCCCAAATGCTGGGCCGCGGACCACTATCAGTCAGCGGACCCCTCAGCATTGGGCTGCCTGATGGTGACACGCGCACACAAAGCGTGTCACCGTTATGTGGCCGTCAGTGCGCATTTGGCCCCGCCCACCTTCCTAGCGGGCCGTCAAACCCTTTCTGGGTCAGAGAACCAGTCCCTGATCCAGAAAAGTTTGGGGCCGCTGGTCTAATGCACTCAATGGAAATAGTTTAGGTTCAGGGTTGGCAAAAAGTTTTCAGCAAAACGGTATTGAAAAGTTGATTTTGATGTAGGTAATACAGGGAGGTCAAAAACACATTGGAATTGAATAATTGCAGTGATGAATACTCACGGAAAATGAGTGTAATAGAAGAAAAGTCTGATAGGTGACAAAGGGAACAAAATATGCTAAAAAAAAACCCACAAATAACAATTGCAAAATGTATTTCAATGCATTCTGCACTAGTTATATGTCATCAAATAATAACAATATTGTGTTAGCTAATGGTCTACTGTACCTTCTTGCTCCCTACCACTCTCTACCTTCTACCAAGTATTGAACATTTTAAATTAATTAATCAAAATGTTTTATACCTTTATAGGAAGCATTATTCTCAACATAGGGGTTTATGGATAACATCAGAATACTTATATAGTATGTGCTTTCCAAATATAAGAATACTTTATCCACTCTATTCATGAAGTTTGCGCCACTTTGATTCAAGACTGCAAACCATATCCTATGGACGTTGTCCTCATATATCTTGAGTATGATGCTTACCCATTGGGAATTACCTCTTACTAATTCCTTTTTGGACCAAAAGCAGCTCTCTTCCTCTCACTTTCTCTGGTGTGTTCCACACATCTTGTCACAAACTCTATCCTATAGCTCTCTATTATCTATAAAATTGAATAATGTGTTTCCTGCCTGAAGGACTCACAGAATACAGTCTTGTACATAACATATAACTTTGGTCACAAAATCTACCATAAGTATCACAAAATATGCTCCAGCTGAAAATTCTAACAGTAAAAACACTAGAGGGTGCTTTAGGGACTAGTTGTCAAAAGGGTGAATTCACCTCCCTACAATTCGATTCACATCGCCAAAATAGACACAAATTCACTTCTCACTGTTGGCTAAGTGGAGAATACACTTGTTGAACAAGTGGACAGTGGCAATTGCTGTCATATGCATAGTCAGTCAGATAGAAGTAGGATGAGAAGTCATGCGGAGTGAGACAAATTTGATAATTGAAGGGCAGTGACATCAGTCTCATCATATCCCACTAACTGAATTCTGTGAATATTCTATCTCTTTGTCACCTTGTCTCTAGGTCATGTTGTCACTTAGTCACAGTTGTCATTGTCACTTTTGAATGAATAGTCGCCTTACACAACACTGGAGCCCTGCCATCAACCCCTCAATTTGCCACCTTGAAATGGCAAAGTCAAACAGGTGAATTCGGAACAGTTCATCTAGTCGCATTCACACCTTTGACACACTCCTCTACTTAGTCAGTAGTAGAAGTACTTGCACACGCGCATGCAAAGTGATGTGAAGAGCTCCATAAGTTTGCAATTATTGTAGGTGGCCAAATTGGTTGGGCATTCACCGCTTCACATAGTTCTCTCAATAAGAGAACATGCGGAAGTGGAGAATAGACACGAATTCAAAGCTCTACATGACTATTTGGACTTCTCAGAATGTGGCCCAAAGAATAACAAATGAACACAATCATGTGCATATAGAATCTGACAAAGACTTATTCCTTAAACTTTTTTTTACATTTTTTAAAAATTTTTGTGAGGCTATAAGAATAATACTGTGATGGATTTAATCATTTCAATGTTAACAAAACAGTCAGTTTTAGACGAAGAGAAGTACCTACATTCCATATGTTCCAAATATTTGAGGGGCAAATTCATCAATTGTGAATTCACCTCCAAAAGTGCATTCATCATACTATGCAACAATTCATCCTTAGTGTAGTAAAGTCAGTTGTGCATGTTTACTGTAAGTGTATTGTCACAGTTTTAACAAAGTGCTTTTTGCCTGTGTAATAATATTTTAAGAATATTAAATAGCATGTACCAACAATGGGACAAGGTAGTTCTATTGAAAATGTTCCATTTATTTTTTCAAATTTTAAGATCTGATTTTTTGGAGCCAGTGATCAATATATTCCATAGTCTTTAGGTGCTTCGCTTTTTGCAGAACTGAACAATATTTCCAATACCCCTAAAGGCTTGTCTCTCTGAACGTAGAAACTGTGGTTAATGCAAGTATTAGTGATAGTTCTTTTGGAAGATCTTTGCCCCCAGGAACTGCTCTACATTGGAATGTGGCAAGATAATTCAGCATGCCAACTTTTCACTTTACATTAGGTAACATTCCCTGACCAAGCAGAAGTTCCTAAATGATACTCTGTCATGGCTGTCAGCAAAACATCCACCAACTGATTAACTAAGGTATTTCTCCCAGGCTCAATCTGTCACCTGGATAAAACTTTAAGTATGTCAGCTCCTCATTCAATATATTTACAGAATATTCCTCTTGAAATTATCTGTTCAGCTTGTCCAAGTATAGTCATTTTTTCATTGAGTCAAATAAAGCAACAAAAACACAAAAGTAGTTTTTTTCCGAACAGTACACACCCCATACCACTATTTATATCTAATATGATGAAGATACAGCAGAATAATTCAACTTTTAGCTCATAATGCATTTATTCCAGCTCAGCTTGAGAAAGTGATAGTTTGGAAGCCCTGAATGTAGCTGCTAGTATTACTTAATGAATTGATATTGCTGGAATGAAGGCAGTTGTAACTCAACATCAGATTGTATGTTGCTTCTCTTTGTAGATACTGAATAGGACACAAGGGAATCTGTGGGCCCTAATGCTGCACTATCATGTCATATTCCCAAGGGTAGTGTATAACGGGTAGGGATTTGAGAAAAAGTAAGATACAGGAAAATCACAGGGAATAATGACATGGATAAAGAGAAGAAAATCCTTTGCTTAGTAGGCACCAGATTTTTGACAGATTGCAGGAGGTACCCATGATCTTTTGTTTTTCTGGAGGACCCCAAGGGGGTTATTCTGTAAACTCCGAATTTGCCCTTCCGAATTCACTGATAGCGAACTCCCATTATAAAGTCGCAACTGCGACAATTCTCCCATTATAAAATCGCGACCGCGATAATTTTTTTGTCGCTGTTGCGATTTTATAATGGGAGTTCGCTATCAGTGAATTCGAAAGGGCAAATTCGAAGTTTACGGAATAACCCCCCAAAGCTCCAGTCTAACCACTGTACAGGTTTAGTTATTATCTCTGAACAGGACAAAATCTCTTCCAGTAATCTGCAGTGGTTATATGTGACTTTTCTGTAAAATAATTTATACTCTTTGCACATCTGCTATCCTAATGTCAGGAACACTGGAAGATGGCAGCGAAGGAGAACAACTACACTAGCCGAGGCACGGAGTCTAAGGCACCCTCCGGTCTTCGCCTAGAGCCCCCGCAAGGAGGTTAGGGCTTCGCTGCG